>RJWT010023901.1:0-16688 GCA_004365215.1 Cuniculus paca | reverse complement strand
AGAGAGTTTATTCTTGAGGCAACCAAGCATTGGAAAAGAAGATACCAAATCTCAAATCCATTTAATCAGAAATAGGATTTAGAGTTAAACAAGTGGGGTGATTCAAGATATGAGAAAAGGTGGAGTCAACGGCCTGCACATACCTACTCATCTCTATGACTTTTCATACAACACATGTTCACTAAATGGCAGTATTATCATGATCTGAGGGTAGAGCTTTTGGCCCTCTGACACTAAGAGGAAGTACATGTAGGACCAAGTAAGGAGTCAGTGGTCTCAACCAAAGTAGCTGTCAAGTCCCTGAAAAGTAAATAGGTAACTATTATCATCATGAACCACACATCAGAGGAGTTATCTATAGCAAGGTTAGTGGGAGACTAATAGTATATTACTAAGCTGTGTGACCTCCAAAGTCAGTAAATTTTAAAGTTAACTAAAAGCAGTAAGTAAAAGCAAGTGAAGCCAGAGGCATATTTAGTGTTTACCTTGGCTTCATATCCAGACACCTGACAATCAAATAAAAATTACCTATGGAGAAAGGCAAAATAATCTTCAAATTAGTTCTACAAGTTTTAAATTTTCAAGTATGTTGTCTGTCACACACAGGCAATCAGGGAGACAGCACAAACACAAAGACATGAGACAAACAAAAATGTACCCACAAAGAAAAGGAAAAGTCAGTAAGAGCTTGAAATGGTGGAAATAATATCACGTACTATAAAACAACCAGGTTTTCTGTGATTAAAAAAATGAGAGAGGCATGAAAGAAAATGAGAAGTCATAAAAAGTGACAGAGTTTTTATCGTAGGTGAGTGTAACAGAAGATTAAACATCACTGAAAAGATTAATATATCTGAAATACTTAAGACAATAACCCACACTTTAACATAAAGACAAAGGGATAAAAACTACAGAAGAGATGATAAGAGAAAACGAATATGTTGGAAGCTGTCTAATGAATGTTTAATTGAAGTCTATGATGGTTAGTTTTTATACCCAGCTATTTAATCAAATAATAATCTAGATGTTGCTGTTAAAATATTTTGTATATGTGATTACAACTATAATCAGTTAATTTTAAGTGAAGAAGATAACAGTCAAAAATGTGGGGGATATCTCATCTAATCAATTGAAAGGAATCAAAAGCAAAACTAAGGTATCCTTGAAGAAGAAACAAACCTGCTTTCAGACTGTAGAAGCAACTCTTGGCTCAGAATTCCCAGCCTCCTGTCCTGCCCTATAAATTCCAAATTTGCTATCTAAAAAAATGATAAAAATTACACAAATGATAAATGGACTGAAAATCACCTAAGATTTTTGTATTATTTGGGTGAAAAGTAAAAGTTTTAACATTTCATTCTGATAGGTCAAGAAAGTGTCCTTTTTGGTGTGTTTTTATTTGTTGTTTGTTGGTTGGTTTGTTTGAGACAGGGTGCAAGTGGGCCTTGATCCTTTTGCCTCAGCCTCCCAAATGCTAGAAGTACAGGCCTGCATCACCACACCCACCTAAGAAGCTGTTTTAATTTCTAGGAATCATTACCAAAAGAATATTTTAAAAGCACAGACTTCCAAATTAATAATTAAAAGTAAGACTTCTGGAAAGATGATGGAACAGTAAGCAGCAGAGTAAACAGTCTGTCTGAGAGATACAGTTGAGATGCTGGAATACAACATCATGGAGAGGACAAGAAGGAAAGAAGTGGGTCCCCTGGACCCAGGAAGAATCTAAAATATGAATTGAAGCCCACAGAGAGAATAAAAAGAAGAATTTAAACAAAGAAGAAGGTGGTGGCTGGCAGTGCCTTAGCCTGGAGTCTGATTTACCCTGCAATAAGAGCTGCTGAGCCTGGGGACACAGGGTCTTGATCCCAGACTTCATGGATCCCAGAGGTCTCTGTGGAGAGGCACAGTCTCTGTGAGAGACAGTGGCAGACGTTGAGATCTGCACTGGCTGGTGGTGAGTGCAGGGAACTCGATCCCCCTACAGGAGACAGTAATTGGCTGGGAGCCATTTTGGAGTCTGGAAGGATAAGCCCAAGGCCAGGACTGCTGCCGGGCTTCCTCTGGCAGCTCCAGGTTGTGGGCAGGCCCATGGAAGTTGCTTGGACCGAGTTCTGCTCCCATGCACTTCCAGATAACATTGAGTAGATGCCTAACCAATTTAGATCCGCAGGCACTGGCCAGTTCTACTCCCATGCAAATGCCAGGGGCCCTTGTACGCTGGTACCCAGCTCAGTGCAGAGTCACAGGCACCCACTGTCAGATGCCTATAGCCAGCACTGGCCAGAAAAGCCAAACAGTCTCACTTCGGAGAAGTTGTGGCCACTGCTGGAGGTGCCTGGGACCACACTACCCACGTGTGTGGAAGAAATCAGGAATATGCCAAGATGAAGAGGGAGAGGGCAATCTCTGGTGTCCAACCCAAGCAGCACAAGTCCAGGAGAGGTAAACATGGAGGATATCAAGAGTCACACACCTGAAATATCTGAAGTGATGTCAGCTGAAGTGAAGAAACAACTTCATGAAGCTACAAGAGAAATTAGAACTTCTTTTACCTATCCCAGGTTCAGAGTCACATGACTGAATTTCGGGTTGTCTCCCTAGTATAACAAACTAAAGGAGTTAGTGGGCTCAAAAATGCACAATACATATTAGGAAAGTCAAAGGGGAAGAATTATCTATAAAGGGAAGGAAGTGGCCACTGTTACACTATTATCATGATTTGAAACTCATATAGTCTTCATTGTTCTGATTACTTTCATTTTATTCTGATTTTTTTGACTTTGTTATACTTGATGGCATGGATGACCATTTTAAAGATCACAAAATATATAATTGCTGCCATCGAGGATGTCCAACTATCTTGTTTAGAAACCCTGTATTGCTTTCATTGTTTGTTTTGATTGATTGTACTCTATTCTGTGTTGTTTGATTGTAATATGTCTGAAGGTGTAGGCAACTATTCTGAAGATAACAAGAAGCATTATGGTAGCCACTGCTGTTTGGTTAGTATCTTGAAGTTCTGTATTGCTTACATTGTTCTGCTTTGTTTGTTTTGTTTTGTTTTTGTTTTTGTTTTTGTTTTTGTTTGCTGGTTTTATTTTATTCTATTTTGTTAGATTTTATTTATCCCTGATGGTATGGACAGTTATATTGCAGATAACGAGAGGCATTATGGTAACCATTGTTGATTGCTTTTTACTCTGTTTTGAAGTCTTGTACCATGTTCATTGTTTTTTTGTGATTGACTCTACTTTGTTTTATTTTGTTTGGTTGTATTCTTTTCAAAATAAAAAAAATTAAAAGTAAAGAATTCAGTGGTTAGAAATAAATGATTTTTTTTAAAACTCAGAGATAAAAATCAAAGAAAAGGCAAGACAAATGAGAAGCAGAAAAGGAGATGGTATAATTAAACTCAAAGATATAAACAAGTACAATAAATGTAAGTGGATTAAAAGGAGTCAATTAAAAGATAAAACCCATAAGTTTAGATTAAGAAAAAATAAGATGTTTATTGTTTAAAATTTAAAAAAGAGATTACTTAAAATAAGATGCTTATTGTTTAAAAGTGATCTAAAGCAGGAGACATATAAAAGTTTAAAGTAAAAAGGATGTAGCAAGATATACCATATAAACATTAATCACAAGAAAATTATAAATACCATGTAAAATGCACCCTCATAAAATATTCAATTCACCAGAAGATATAACAATTCTAAATAATATTCACCTAATAACTCTGAAATGAAATATGAAGAAATGCTCTAAAACTAGTTCAGAATTATAATAGGAAATTTTCATATACCTCTCTTAGTATTTGAGGACAGAGAGAGGCAAAAATCAGTAAGGATACAGCAGATTTAAAGAACATGATTAGCAAACTTGAACCAGTGACAATGTAGAACAACCAAATTTAAAAACTACAGAATATACTTTTGTTTCAAAAATGTGTGAAATGGTTTTAGATATACAGGTTGAGTATCCATAATCCAAAAATTAAAATAATAAAGTATTCCAAAATGTAAAACTTTTTGAGTACCAACATGACATCACAAGTGAAAAGTTACACCCCACAATACTTCATTTTGTGCACAAAATTACTTAAAAGATTGCATAAAGTTATCTTCAGGCTATGTGTGTAAATTTCATGAAACATAAATGAACTTCATATTTAAACTTAGTTGCTATCCCCCAAAATGTCTCATTATATATGCACAAATATTTGAAAATCTAAAAAAATTCCAAAATTCAAAACTTGTCGTCACAAGAATTTCAGATAAGGAATACTCAGCCTATCACAATATTCTAAACCATAAGGGACTTTTAAACACATTTAAAATAATTGAATTTCAGTATATATTCTCTGATCATAATGTATTTATACTAGAAATTCATAAGCACAAGATAATTCTAAAAGTTTTTCTGATTTAATATGATAAATATATGTCTAATAAACTAATGGATCAAAGAAGAAATCTGAAAGTTAGAAAAATCTTTGAACTAAAATTACTCTATATCCAAACTTGGAAGTCAGAAGAGACAAGATTAGAAGAAAGAGTATATGCTTAAATGTATGTATTCAAAAAGATGAAAGTCTGAAATTTAATGAGTTAAGCATGCAGTTCAATAAGTTAGAAAAGAAGAGTGAATTAAATCCAATAGAAGGAAATAATAAATGCATAACTATTAATTATTTTAACAGAAAATAAATATAAAAATGATGGGAAAGCTTAATTTATAAATATTCTGAGAGACTGATGGATAAGAAAAATGGATGGCACAAACAATATCAGGAAACAAAAAGTCAGTGCTACAATTTCTGTAGACATTAAAAATGACAAAGGAAAACACAAATGATACGCCAAAATTTGAGAACAAATAAAATTGCCAAATTATAAGAAAAATGTAACTTAGGAAGCTTACTTAAACCTAAAGAGATTGTACAGCCTTCTGATAAAAAAAAAAATTGGAAGCCTAGATAGCTTCACTAGTGAGTCATTCTAAATATTTAAGAAATAAATAGTTCATATCTTACAAGAAATTTTCCAGAAATAAGAAAAAGAGGGTACATTTCTCAGATAATTTCAAGGTCAAAATAGCCTTGGTCTGAAATGCAATAAGAAAGAAAAATAGCGGTCTAATCTCACTTGTGAACAAAGATTCAAATATCCTAAGTAAAATATTACCAAACTGAATCAGCTACACACAAAAATAATACAATTTGAGAAACTTTGATTTGCCTTAGAAATTCAAAGTTGTTTTAACATTAGAGAATCAATCAAAGTAATTCAATGTATTTACTGAATATTATGATGATCTGCATGGAGGCAGAAGAAACGTCTGATAAAAATCAGCATCTGGTCCAAATAAATATTAGGAAACCAACAAGAAAATCAAGCATCATATTTAATGGGAAAATATTAAAATAATTATTTTGAGATCAGCATGACCAAGGATAACATTATTCTGCTCAACATTGTACTGAACATCCCAGCAAGAGCACAAGGACAAGCGACTGAGAGGTAAAAGAAATAGAAAACAATTCAAACTGTCATTGTTCACATAATGAAGGTGATCTAAGATCTAAGATCTAAGGTTTTACTGATTGCTAGGCATAATGAGAATGTAACAGATTTACTATTCAAAATCGTTATACAAAAGTTAACTGTGATTGAGAGCTCTGGTGTCTTTCGCTGGACAGTGATTTTATGTACAATTGTTTTGTAATAATTTGTTAAGCTGTGGGTTCATATTTTGTGCACCTCTTTATTACACCGAGCTATCACTAGGGCCTTCAAGGTGTTGAACCTCTCCAGCTTGGCTATTCCCAAGCTTAATGTCATCACCACTTATCATAAACATATACTAACACAAAATTAAAATAAATTCACTGAGCAAATTAAGAAAATCTTTATGGTAAGAGAATTTAGAGATGGGAGGAAATGAGAGGGAGAAAAGGAGCTAAAAAGGATCAAGATGCAATATATATGCATTTAATACTCCCATGATAAGTATATTCATTACATACCACGAACATAGACTACAAAAATCTAAAAACATATAACTCATCTCAGTTTTTCTCAGATTAAAAAAAAAGAAATTTATTTAATGGATACCTTGAATATGACTCCTTTTATACTCACAATTTTAGTTTCATTTTAATTTTACTGTTTAAATTTCTCTTTAAGGCAACAATTTCCTTTACAACAATAGATCCCACAAAAGTGTGACAGAAGCTATCTTTCTATCAGAGCATATTACTTCTTTCTTAGATATTTTACCTTAAACATTTTAACAATCCTGTGTTCCTCACCTTCCATCAAGGAGATCTATATATTTTACCTTGTCCTAGACACACTGATCTGTGCACAAACCTTTCCTCCAAGGAAACATTCTCTCAGAAGGAAAAAATGATTTGATAAAGCCTATATTACGAGGCATTCTCAGTAAAACTGAAAGGTTTTCTTAAAAATGAAGTTGAACAATTGCTTGTCATCTACTGATCAACAGACAAAAATAAGTTGGATACAAATTTACAGGCACAAAAAGTACTACTTGATTCACTTATTGTTAGTTGCCTTGAACATCGTTAAAAACCCACTGGAAGCCCAAAGAGCCATTATCAGAAGGTGGCAGCCTCAGCATCACCTTCACTGGGCCTAAAAGCAGAGCAGAAAAGCAGTATCAGACTTCATACGGGTATACTGTTTAGAACTCTGGCAGACTCCCATGATCCCAGGGTACCTGCTTCCTCTTACAAAAACATTATGTGTTTTAAATGTCTGAACCTATTTTTCTCTAAAAAGTACCATCCGTTACTGCACCATTATTGTAATAACGTATATTATATGTTCATTAGACATTAACAACACAAACACTGGCATTCTTTGCCTTACCTGTTATGGCACAAGAAAGCATAAATGAATCTGTCAAGTAACAAAGGTATTTTGTTAAATATCGCAAAACTAATCTGCTATTATTCTGCCTGTCAGGGGAAAAAATCAGAAAACACAAATTCATATCATTTTCTGTTAACCAACTAAAAATAGAGGGTAAAATGTAATTGCGCTAGAAAAATGAATAAGTACTTGAAAACCATCACATTCTATAAAGGTCTAGCTTTTGGAAACTGTAACCCTGTCATTAAATTATTTCCACAAATCCATTCACACAGTCATGTGCTGAGTCTAAGAGGAGGAGGAAAGATCATTTTTTTCTCCAAATTTGGTATCCAGCTTTCTAAAAAAAGACAAAGGCACATTTTATCATCCTGGAAAAAGTGACTCCAGTGAAGCAGATAAAGTGTCTAATAAGGCCTAATTATCTCATGTTGTGATTCTTTTTAAATAACTTTTAACCTCAGGAAGAATTTTAATTATCTTGTATAATAAAGTCTTTCCTTATTTCACCCCCTGTAGGAGAAAAACATATTAAACCTCGTTTTTGTCAAAAGATAAGAATAATATTAAGTTTAAATTGATGTCATTATGAAATATTTGATATCAAGATTATAAAATTCAACCTCATAATTATTCGATTGGTCAAAAAAAAAGTATCATTTCACCAACTCCTAGAAAGAGGCCATCAGAGTTATCAGCATGCGCATGATACACCAGGGACAATGGGGAGAGAGAAATGTGTTCTTTCTATTCCAGTGGAGTCTTGTGATTCCAAGGTTAAATTATTGAAGCAGTTTGGCACTTTTTAATATGATTTTCAAAAAGTTTTCTCCTCATTATCAACTCTTTAATAAACACTTCAAAGTTTCTGTGAGCTTCTCCACTGGGAAGAATATTAATTCATGAGTCTTCTTCCCAAACATACCCTTCATTTTCTCATTGGGATTCAAAAACTCAGGAAGGAAATGTTATGCAAGTGTCTGAACATGGAAAGACAGTTTTCCTTCCTCTTTTCTCCTTTCTCTTACAAACACATTCGCTTCTTGCTAGGCACAGAAGCTCCATCTTACAAAACGATTCTTGCATGAGGTACAGCATCACCACTCAGTCAGGGTCTCTGACTCAAGTTTCCAATCGATTCCTCTTCTCTTCACTCCTGATCTATATAAATAACAATAGGATGGGGTGCTAACCATTTTCCAACACATTCATCGGATTTAATCTTCTTCATAATTCTATGCCAAGGAAAAAAACTAATCTGTGAAAAATGCTCAGTGAAAAATTTCCCAGTGTGAGACAGCTAGTAAGTGGTAGAATTTGAATGTGTCTCCGTTAGATTAATCATTTAACCACCACACCAGATGTAACACAGTTTGTATTCTGATAAAGAAAAACTAGCTCTTCCACATGTTATGTAAAGGTAACATTTAGCTACTCGTGATGCCATAGGAAAGAATGGCCTGTTTTTTATGTAGTAGTCTTGGACCCTTAGTCCAGATCTGAGTGTAGACCGCTGTCACAATTAACTTTGTGTTAAAATTAAAGCTACAGAAGGATTAAATATGTATAGAATTCAATTACATTATATTTTACTTGTGGGAACTCAAATTCTTTTTGACTCACTATAATACAAGTTTATGTCTTGCTCTGGTTAAAATCTTACCAATATTGTGTATGGAATTCGTGGGAAGATAGTCCACCTGTAATGTCACCATTGTGTCAACCTGTACCTGAAGCACTAGAAGTGAGCAACAGGGATTTGCAAAAAGGGTATTCTGGGCAGTGGAAAAGAAGGAGGTTGAGGAAGGATTCAGTGAACAGTTAGCAAGTCCAACTTATCTTTGGCATACATAGTAATACAATGTAGGTGAAAAATTAAAATTAGAAAAATTAGTTATGAGAATTTTTATGGCATGCATTGAAACTTCCTTTCTTCTTTTTAATGTGATTTTTTACTATTTCTTAAATTTATTAGCTGTTGCATATTTTGTATCTTTGTAAAGCCTTTTAATATACTCTCTGGAAGAAGTGGCATACAACATTTAATTAATGAATATACTATGGAACCAAATAATAATTTTACTACTAGTCAATATTTATACTACATGTATTATGTACTAGGTACTATCCTAAGTATTTTACATGTTCCAAATCATTTAATAAAACCATATGGTGTTATCCATTTATTAGTCATATAAAATAATTCTTTTTTAAACTGTTACTCAGTTTTTCTCTTGGAAAGTTAAGACAATGTCTCATGATCTTTTTTGAATTGGTAATTTGATGAAGATTCTTTTTTTTTAAATTCTCACTCAATACCAATGCAAACTTCAGCCTAATTTACCTATACAATCTTCCAAACACAGATTGTAGAGTCCCTGTCCCAGAGTTTATGATTTCAGTAAGTCTGAGATGAGGGCCAAGAATATAGTTTCCCCTGACACAACTGATATTTTTGATATAGATAAAGCAAAAGGACTTAGTTTACAAATGCATGACAAAATCCTACCTAATGAAAATGGACCCATGGAGTATTTGGAAAATATACTAGACTAAGTTACAAGAATGAGTGCAATTCTGATTCTGATGAGACCCATAAAATATCATTAAAATATCATTTTTTAAAGTCATGTAAGCAGACAAGACCCTTGCTGAAATTATATCATACTGAGTTTGTATATCTTCACAGAGTGGAAATGTTCTGTTCTGGTAAGTGGGACTTAGCAGAACTTCCCAGACTCCTTCAAACAAGAAAATATTAGGAATTTTACACCAGTCGAATATTTATGGACAGCTTGATATGGAGAAATTATGCAGGAAGAGACTTTACTCATGGGCAATCTCTGGCAAGGAGGAAGGGATGTGAGACAATAAAGAGAGAGGGACTGTCTGGCAATAAGCAAATCCATTGACCCTCTTGACCCATGTGGGGTAGGTACAAATCGACTAAGAACACCATCCCTCAGCTCTGTAGTGAGTTCTGACTCTATAATTTCAGAATATGGTACAAGATGGCAGTGTGATGGATGTCCCATTCCTCTTCCTCCTTGGGTAATATCACTTAGGATCTCTTTAGTGCCAGAGTCAGTTTTAGAGCCTCTACAGCACATGATTGCATCTAGGGCCTTTTAAATTCCAACTGTGAGATCAGTTTGTAGGACATTTTTATACACTGAATTGTTACACGTTTTGGTCTCTGCCTCTAAATCTCACTACCTTTGCTGGCTTGGCTATTTTAAAAGTCCTGCTTTCAACATAAATGAGCAACTTGATTCTACCTTTCATGCTGAGAAAGAGATTACTAATGTTTTACCAAAAACTGGTCTTTGTTATTCCTTTAAGATTGGGTTGGCTGAAGAAAGGTGATCATCTTTTCTTGTCCCTTCCACCTGAAAGGACCAAGCTAGCACAGGGGCTGTGCAATACGGGAGCTGAAAGTGGTAACAGTTTCTTTTACTAAGAGAAAATTTTTCCCTTAGACTCCCTGTCAATATCTTGTGCCACCAAACATTTCTTTTTGAAAAGAAAAAACTAGGGCAAGACATGAACTTTGAGGTGGCAAGAAGGAAGCAGTCTATCCATTGACACTATCCATTCTGTCAATGATTCATTCATCCAGCCAGCAAGTGTTTGTTGATGTATACCAGCACAGTGATGGACTCTGGAGGTGCACAGAGGAAAACAGACACACAGATCTCAGCTCACATACTTTATATTACAGAAGAAAGACTAAACACAACTGTATTAATTATTAATTGATTATAATAATATATATGAAGCACTACTACAGTTACCGAGCTGTTCTGGGCCTGGAATCAAAGAAAATTTCCTCGTGGAACTGACACTTAAATCAAAATTTTGAAAGATGGCTTGACTTTTCTAAAAAGAGAGTTTCAAACAGAGAAAAACCCTGTGTGAAGGTGAAAAGGTGGAAGCCCACATGGTAAGTCTGAGGAACAAGCAGAGGGCTGCTGGAAAGAAAAGAAAGAGCAGGAGTTCCTGGACAGCTTAGGTGAGGCAATTGTTACCATGGTAACAAATGAATGTAAGAAGTTTTCCAATGCTGAAGACTTTGTCCAGACTAATCAAAGAGCCATCCTCTGATCAACCTTCATGAATCCAAAGCCTCTCATGCAGAGCTCAGCTGAAGAAGGTACTCAGTGAATCTAAGCTGAATAATGAATAAATTAATCAAAAATGTAAGCGTGTATATAAAATCCATCTTTCACACATTAGAGTTTGTGCTTTGGTCCATTTGCCACAATATTGTGAGATTATATAATTGTCTGGACTCCTTGAATTTGAAAGGGTAACCTAAAGTAATTACTGCATTCTGAGCCACAGTGCTTTCAAATTAATTCTCATTGCAGTGTGTGCATGTTTATCCCAGCCTTTCTCATATTCTGTTCAAAAGAAATTAAGAGCATTTTCAAAAGATGTGTGAGAATTAATTTCAAATATCCGAAAACTTTATGTTCAAGAACCAGGACAGATAATATGTCAGAAAAGCTGTAAACAAAATGGACAATGAAATGAAAGGCATACAAAATTCTTTCATTCTTTATGCATGTCTTTTCTCTTCCATACCTGCCTCTGAAGGCATTCAGTCAAACGTTCAGAATTTAAAATCAAGTAGAATTTTTTGGACAGTTGATGTCTTTCATTCAATCAAATTATACTTGTACTTTCACTCATTTATTCATTTTTTCATACTTCCTGAACTGCTTCTATACTGAGGACACTATATAAACAGTGGTATAAAAAGATGAGGGTAGCACATTCTTTACTGTTAAGATCATTAGGTAAAACACATAGGCAACACATGTTAATGTATCTCAATTACAGAAGTTGGACTTGGGGTCTGTGAAAATATGAACGAAGGGGCAGTTAGGTCTACTTAGGGTAGAAGAAAGAAGAGCTTTTTGTGGAAGTCCAAGCAGAAAAATCTCATAAGGCCCTGACATTTTTTAGTCGTATGTCCACTATGGAAACGAGACAGATGGTAGACACATTCCAAGAGAGGAAACAAGGGGAAATACACAGAGGTCTGAAGGGGCTTGCAATGTTCAAAGAACTGCACATAGTTTGAGGCAGAAGAGCCTATAGTTTAATGTAGAACAGGAGAAAGTCCACTCATGGGTATCCTGAACTGATAAAAAGGCAGCTATTGAAAGTTTATAGGAAAGGAATGATATGGACAAAAATTTTATTGCAAAAATCTCTGTTAGCAGTGCAAAGAATGCATTGGAGTTAAGGTTAAAAGATTAAAGGCCCAGGTGAGAATATTTAAGAAGACTTCTTGAAAAAAACCTATGTCTAAAATACAAACTATTAAGGGAATTTTATTTTCCTATTATTATACAGGGAATTTTGTGTTGTAGTTTGAATCTTGAATATCCCTCAAAGGCTCATATGTTGAAGGGTTAGAAAGGTGGCATGAGAGAAGTGGGGAGTTCTGATTCATTTAGAAGTAAAATGCATGGGCTCTATGGTTTGTATTTAGATGATCCCCCAAAATGTCATGCACTCACAGGTGAGGTTTTTAAGGAGATGACTGAATCATGGGCAAGTGATACTAGATTATGGGTATGTGATACTTGATTAGTCCACTGATGGGTTCATCAGTGGGTGCGATGTTGGGAGATGAAGCCTTGTAGGAAAAGGTGGGTCACTGGGAGTCTGGCCTGAAGACTATATATATTCTTCCTGTTCCCTTAATATTACTGTGCTTCCTGCCTGCTATGCTATGAACTGTTTCTCCTCTGATATGACCCTCTGCCATTATGCCCAGCCTTGGAGCTAGACTATAGACAGAAAACTCAACCAACTGTGAGCCAAAATAGCCTCCCCTCTTCTAACTTTGTATGTCAGATATTTTGTCCCAGCAACAAAAAAGTAACTAAGACAGACTCTCTATTGAATTACAACTGCAAGATGATGACTAGGAAAGAGAAAATGGCGGTGAAAGTTCCACACTTGTGAGTCCAACAAATCGTGAATAGAAATGAGAGAAATTGAAGAGGACCTGGTTTTATAAGGGAAAATCTGTTCAACTTGTAGTGGTCTTACACAGAGAGACCTTCCTATAAATGAGTAGTTTATAGTAAACTAAGTTCTAATAGACTTACATAGCAGTGATACAGAAGCCTGCTTTAAAATCTGCCTTGACTTGTACTGAATTAAACATAAGGGAGAGTTACAGTTATCTCTATGTTCCTTTGGTCTCTGGGGGAAAAAAATGTAGTTTAAATACACCTGGTAGAATAACCCCAGGAGTTAATAACATTTCCCCCAAAATTTCACCTCCTCGCCTCCCAGTACTAATTTCAGGTAGTACAAATGCAGCCTATGCAAAAATACCATTAAAACCTTAACAAATAAATTTGGTGTTAAAATGAAATAAACAGACAACTAAAAACATCAAGAAGCTCTGAAATTCTGGTGTACTTCAGTGGCTAATGTGGTTACCTTGAGTAATTAGCCTAGCTGGTGAGGAAGAAGGCTGAAGACAGAGTCAAGGCTCTCCGTATGAATAGGCTCAGTCAACCACAGGATTTCAAACTCCTCCTGCAGTGAGTGGTTTACAGATCATCAAATAACCCAATCCTAGTCAAATCAAAGTAAAAGAAAATCTGTTTGAGGACTTTGGGCAATATGTTCCTCGTTCTTAAGAAGAAAACATGAAAAGTCACTTTTTCACCACTGGACTTGACATGTCTGGAACTGCCACAGCCATCTGCTTCATGGTCCAAGAAGGAAGTCAATGTGCAGAGGAGGATGAAGTAGGAGGCCATGTACAAGGAGAACAGGAGCTCCTCATGCTTCTCCCAGAGCCCACTCTCCTCCATTTTCTATTACACTGGCCAAAGTTCCTCCCTGCCAATCCCTTTAGAGAGCAGGTTTTTTCTTGATCAGACTACATGTATACCTCTAGATATGTGAGTCCAACACTAGGGAAAATCATCAGATTCTTATATGCCCAATCCATGGGAAAAAAATTCCTCTCAAGGGCTCTGAAAAAACAAATCCTCTCAATTATTTTTGCTACATTCTTAAAATACTATACATATTCACTTGGTAAGAAATGCACATATTACCTTGAGAGTTTATATCTGTCAATCAAAGTGATGAGTGTAAGTATGATAACAAGAAAACTGTCAACAATACTTTTAAATGATTTTTAATGGAATTTTAGAATAATTTTCAAGAGAAGTGGGAGAAATCAGAAAATTTTTTTCTAAAAAATATGAAAATATGAAAGTAGAAACATATTGAAGATCATTCTTTAGTAAATAAACCCTGAAAACAGAAAAATGAAAGAATTGATAAGGGTGGTTTTCTTCTCCCTCTGTGTATGTCTCTCTCTTCTCTTAATTTATTAGCTACCAACTTAATTGAAAAGTAGAAATGATACTACTGAAGTTAAGAAGTTAAAACTATTTAGAGGACTTCTCTGAAGCTGTCACCAGCAGGGAATTTTTTGAATATTAAAAAGTGACTTGGATGGCAAGTTATAAACAGAAAGGGCTTTGTGGGCTTTGTGGTCCCCAAGTCCTGAAATGAAGAATGCACAAGAGTGAGAAGAGAGTAATATGGACCACATGAAGAACAGATTTGGAGTGAAATCTGTTGTGCAGGTGAACACTGAAGGCCCGGGGGAAAAAAGAATGACTTCCACCACAAATATCAATGTACTTGGTGGGAAAAGTTTATCATTATCTCTTTACAAAGCTACACAACCAGGACCCAAGTCTCGTTGGCCACTTACCTGTGAGAAAATTTCAATTTGAGTCATGCAGTGCCTGGTTATCAAGTTATACACAGCTCAGATATGCTTCATAATAGAACTGGACAATTTTTCTGGTCATTCACAAGACTGTCATCTTAGGTATCAAGATCATGGTAGAATAGTTTTGAACTATTTAACTTCTCAAAGGCATAAAAATCTTTTCAATTTTTCATCTTCTAGGAAGAAAATTAAACAAGTCCCTGTTTTTTTCCTCTTGAGATTGAAACAACAGTACAATCTATTCCTCTATTACATATCTGTTGTAACAACAATTTATTCTGTTAAAATTTCCACTAAACAGTCAAATAGACCTATTGAATTGTTCACATGTACATAAATAAACATGAAGATATGATTTATTATAACCTAAAATATGAAAGGAATAGTTTGACTTAGCAAATAATGAGCTGTCTAATCTCTTAATTCAACTACAAGACTTCCCATGATAGAATCTCTTTAAATATTGAGACTCTATGATTAATTTTTATAAACTTATTACTGTATAAACATTGATTTTACATAGCATTTTACTGTTCTCTATCAGCTACATCTACTTCATCATAGCATGAGGCCTTTTGTGGTGTGGAATATTCAATAAAATTTTTATCATAATGAAGTTGACTTTTGTCCTTTAAAAATGGCTAATTTTAGTTATTTTAATTACTTAGTCCCCTCTAAAAAGAAATAACCAAATGCCACCAAATAGCATGGCATTTGTCTGACTGTGCTTTTCTGGAGGAAGAATACACTGCTATGATGGTATGGTAGGTTTGTCTCAGTTTCTCTCCTGAAAAAATACTGACAACCAATATATCAAATGGTTGTCCTTGGAGGTGAAAGTAAGACCATACTTTGGCCAAGGACTTCCTTCCTTTCTCTGGAAGGACAACTGTTGTCCAGTAATGAGTGCAGCAGACCCCTGACTTCTGAAAGAAATAGATTTTTTTGTTGTTGACTGTGTTGGAGGTTGCTGTGTCAGGCATGCAGAGAGGCAGAGTTGATGTGGAGGCAGCCACCTGACACAGCAGTGCTTGGGTCCTATTACTGCAGAGTGTGACAAGAGCATCAGCACTAACACTCTGTCTGTAAGATGAGAAGGTGACAGAACCACAACCCAAGATTCACATCTCTCTCCTCTCCTGGCTCCTTCAACTTATCCCACGATGCAGTTCTGAAAACTCATCCAGACACATTTATTTTTCTTCAAACCCAACCTTTACTTCTGTTGACTTTGATTCCAAAGAATATTGTTTCAACATCATTTCTCAATGTTCTATATTTCAATAATCACGTTCTGCTAGACTGTAGCCCTGAGCAATCCAGCTATCCACTTTTCTGTGACTTCATTCCACAGTTGAACATTTCTGAAGAGGGCCACATGCCCAAGAAGATTAGTGTCCCATAAATCCTATAGCCATCTCCAATAAGTTCTCAGATTTCTCCTTGTATTCATTCACTTTCTCTAGATATCACTTCTCCTACTTTACAGGGGAAATAGAAGTCAGTATATGGATATCCCTTACCTTTTCTTCACATTTCACGTGTTCTATGAACTCTCTTACCAACTTGGATCCATTCTCATTTATCTTTTGAGGAACTTACACTGTAACTATCTTTTGTGTCTTTTTCTTCTTATGATCTCACATTAGTTTTCTAGGATTTCCAAAGCAAAGTACCATAAACTGGGTGGTTTAAACAACAGGGAGTGATCACCTTACAGTTTTCAAAGCTAGAGATTTGAGATGCAGGTGTTGTAGGATTCATGTGTTCCTTCTGAGGGTTGTAGAGATGAGAATGTTCAGCTTCTCTCCCCAAAGTTTTGGTGACATATGGCTGGCTTCTGGAATTCTTTTCCCTATAGAAGCATCACCCCAAGATGTGCATTCATCTTTACTTGGCATTCTTAAATGTCCATGTTAGATTAGGACCCAACCTAAACCAGTATAACCTCATTTTAACCAATTACATTTGCAGTGATCCTCTTTACAAATAAGGTTATA
>RJWT010023900.1:0-16663 GCA_004365215.1 Cuniculus paca | reverse complement strand
GCTCTTGTAGGTAAATGGATGCAATTTTTTTTTTCCCCGGCACCGGGGATTGAACTCACGACCTTGCGCTTGCCGGGCAGGCGCTTAGAACACTGAGCTAGATCCCCAGCCCTGTTTTTGAGACAGGGTCTCACTATGCCGTTCAGGCTGGCCTTGAGCTCACTTTGTAGCCCAGGCTGGTCTCGAACTCACAACGATCCGCCTGTCTCAGCCTCCCGAGTGCTGGGATTACAGGCGTGAGCCACCACGCCCGGCTATGGATGCAATTTTTGATTGTGCTCTTGGGTGAAATGGTTCAGACTCACATAGGTGAACATCATGTTGTCTCTGTAGTATAAAAAACTGAAGGAGTTAGTGGGATCCAAAATGTACAGTAGATATTGTGAAAGTGAAAGGGGAGGAAACGTCTAAAAAGGGAAGGTGACAGCCATTGTTAATTCCCTATTATCTTGTTTTAAAGTCCTGTATCATTTTCGTTGTTTTGATTGGTTTTATTCTATTTTATTTGATTTGATTTGATTATATCTGATGGCATGGGCAGCTATTTTGAAGATAACAAAATATATTATGGTAGCCATTGTTGATTTCCTATTATCTTGTTCTTAAGTCCTGCAACACTTTCGCTGTTTTGATTGGTTTTATTCTATTTTATTTGGTTTGATTTTAATATGTCTGACGATATGGACAGCTATTTTGAAGATAACAAGAGGCATTATGGTAGCCATTGTTGATTTTCTATTATTTTGTTATGAAGTCCGGTATCTTTTTCACTGTTTTGTTTTGATTGGCTTTATTCTGTTCTATTTTGTTTGGTTTTATTCTTTTAAAAATTAAAAATTAAAAAAAAAAACCTCACAGTCCTCCAAAACATGTCAGTTATGTTTTAAATTTTTAGCTTCATCACAACCCTGTACCACTTTGGCTATTTAAAGGTACTTTCTTTACATCACAGACAAATCCTTAAGAAGAGTATTAATATTGGCCCAAATCATTGTTCACATGTAAACACAAAGGACACAGTTTTAGCATTTAAGTTTTTCTATGTTCACTTTGCTGTACTCTCAGACGGTTCCATGCATTCAGTTTTTGTTTGCTTTTATTTCTTTTGTTTTATTTTGGTAGTGCTGAGATTAAACATAGGACTCTGTGCATGCTAGACAAATGTTCAAACACTGGGTTACATCCCTAACCCAGAATTCCCTTTTAAATGCAATATATTTGCTGTCAATAGTTAGAGGAAAAAGAAATCAGGTACTAAAAGGAAACTATCATTACTCAAAACTGTGTCATTATTTCCTAACATCTATATGCACCAAGAGCATCTTACCACCAGACAAATTGTACTATTTATAACATGAAACAAGTAACAAAAAAAAAAGGAACTTGTATATTCATACAGTTCTTTTATTAATTGTTAAAGGAAACTTCTTTCTTTGGCATTCTGGAAGTTTTTTACACATCAAGACAACACAGCAAGATAGTACTGAGCATCAGCGAAGGATATGAAATTTTCCCACCTGGGTTGCTAGAAGTTGAATGAGGGTCTTCAAGCATGCTAAGTAAATGCTCTATCACTGATTCACATCTGAAGCCCCCTACTTTCATTGATAAAGTAAGCACAGTAGCCTCCAAGATGATCTCCAAAGAACACATCATGGTATTTATATCCTATGTAGGTCCTGTCCACATTATACCGGAGTTGCTCTAAGTAACCAATAAAGCAGTAGTAATGGTATGTTCCTTTCGAGACTGGTTTACAAAAGATGTTATGGTTTCTATTCTGATTTTACACTTGGATCACTTACTGGGGGGAAGAGGGGGCGACAGCTGCCATGCCATGAGGACTCACAGGCAGCTTTATAAAGAGCCCACGTGTAAGGAACTGAGGTCTTCTGCCAATAGCCATGATGCAACAAAATCTTCCAGCTCCTTTCAAGCCTTCAAATGACTGTAGCCCTCCCTGATATCTTGACTACAATGTCATTAGAGACTTTATCCAGAACCAATGGCTAAGGCACTCTCAGTCAGTTGACACTGTGAGGTAATAAATGTTTGTTGTATTTATACCAATGTGTTATGCAGCAATATGTACCTAACACAGTATCTAAGGCAGTTTTCCTAGGAACAGAACCTGAGATCACTTAAATACTAATGAAATAGTCAGAAGGGAACTATTCAAGAAGTGAAGAAACCAAGAGAAAGAACAAAAGAAAGTCAATCAAGGGTGCCATTTTAAGCAAGTCTCCAAGAAACTAGACTTCAGCTTGATTCCACAATATAATTTCAGAATACAGTACCAGTTAGACCTTGGGGTTCTCCCAATAGAGGCTATGAATCTGGCTTTAGAACTTCTATTCTTATATTCAATGACTGATTAACTTTGATCTTGGTCATATGGTGTGGGATAGGGCCACAATAGATGCCAAGGTACTTCTAGCTTTTTGGAAAAGTGTTTTAAGGCCATTTGGTCACAGCATGAATAGTAAGATTGTGAAAATGGTCTGGAGTTCCCAGACAAAGTCAATTTCAGGGAAAAGCTGAGGATCTAAAAATGGTTTACTTAAAATTCCTATCCTAGGCCACAGTGGAAAGTCTTCATGTACCTTTAAAACTAAGACAGAAATACACCATATTTTGTATGTCTTATGGTTTAGATCTGAAATCCCACCCGACCCCCACCCCCAAGCCTCATGTGTTCAGAGGTGGGGCTTTTAAAAGTTGACTGGACCATGGGGATGTGACCTGGAAGACTGCACTCTTCTTCCTGGTTCCTCCCTTTTTGTTCTGCTTCCTGGCTACTATAGATTGAGCAACTTTTACCCTGTCATGCCCTGCTGCCATTCTGTTCCTGCCTTGGATCCAGTCAACCAGGAATGAAACAATGGAGCCAAAGCACACTCCTGATCCTCTAAGCTGTGGGTGTTGGGTATTTTGTCCCAGTAATGAAAAAGTGACTAAGGCAGTATTCATCCAAAACATTCAGAAATTTACTTATTCAGTATTCTGAAAATGGTCCCTATACTGATAAAATTTAGACAAGGCCAGCTAAGAAAACCCACAAAAGTTCTCAGTATTTCTCAAAGCCCTGAATGTGATAAGCTGTGTTACAGATATAGTTTACATTGTTTTCTAGTAGGAACCTCCCCTTTTGATAGTACTGCCTTTTTTTTTTTTCATGAAACTCTTAGAATATTTGGCTGAACAGAGTAGTTAATTCTACCTAAAATTTTTGGACATGGAGATGTGGCTAACATGGACTTACAGTAAACAGATCTATCAAACATATTAATGTAACCCTTTTATAACAATTCTTTTAAAATTTACTGAGTGCTACTGGGTACTATACTTAGCACTTTGTTTACACTGACTCTAATACCTAACATCGCCTCACAAATTGTTAACCATATTTTGCAAAAAAGAAACTCAACAAAGAAAAGTAATTTGTCCAATGCCATACTTCTGGAAAGTGGTAGTACTGGAATAACAATGAAAAGGAAGGAGTTATAGTAATATGGAAGTATTACCTCTATCATTAGATTTTGATTATATATCTAGATGGTATCGTGCCAATGAAAGTTTATTAACTCTATAGAATAGTAAAACCTTACTGACATAGTAATAAAGTTTAAAGTTCTGCTTGAATTAGTAAAAATCAACATTTTTAAAGATACAGAAACATATAAAGAACTAAAATTAAGTTATTAAAAATTACAAATTAGCCAGGTTCCTTTACTTCCTTTTCTTATTACTGAGACAAAATATCCAACACCTAAAGTTAAAGGAGGAAAGGTTTATTTTGGCTTACAGTTTGTAGAGGTTTCAGTCCATAATCAGCTTGGTTCTAAGGGTGGGTGGCATGGCAGAGGGGCATTGTGAAGGAGAAACAACAGTTCATGGCATGCAAAGCAGAAGGCAGAAGGCAGCAAAAGTAGCAAGCAAAAGTGAAAAGCAATGACACAGCAGCCCCCTTTCTGTCCCTAATAGTCTATCCAGGGAAGCACTCACACCCAGGGTGAGGTATCCTTAATCCTAGCATCACACTATGCATCAATCCCAGCAACATCACATACTTAATCCCAGCATCACATACTCTAGATCCAGCACCTTCAAAAAGTGCCACCTATGACTGCATAAGGTTTTAGGGAGATATATAGATACAAGCCACAACACCAGGTACAGTGGTGCACACCTGTAATCCCAGTTACTTGCTAGGCTGATGCAGAAGAATTGCTAGTTTGAGGCAGCACAGGAAACTTATCCAGACTATCTCAAAATTTAAAATGGGCTAAGGATATAGCTCAGTGGTAGACCACTTGCCTACAATGTAGGAGGCTCTGGACTCATTCTGCAGTTTATCTCAACAAAAATTAATGCAGTTAGTTAGAAAAATATAAATCTTGAGAACAATCAGTACTTAAGCCACTTCTTTTAAATATTTCAGAAAAAAATAAATCTTTACTTTTGAACAATCGTAAAACTGATTCAATAGAATCTACTTTTCTATCATTCTCTTGGTCTACCATGTGATTGATTTAATCAATTAATTATCTTTTACTTCTTTCATGTTAACCAAAAACAGTGAATCACAATTTAGTACTTAATGTATCACTCCCAGGAATGTCATCATTCATCAGATTCAACACTCTGTGCATTACAGCATTGTTGGGGTGGTGATTCTCAAAGAAATCGTGGAACTCATTCCACTTTTTTGTAACAGATTTTATCACATCTCTGCAAAATTCCTCCCTATCTTCCTCTTCCTCAGAGGAATGCTCCTCCAGTGCCTTCTGCATTTTACTCTGGAGTTTAGCAAGTTCTCCCGTCGTCACCTCCTCCTTAGGCTTCTCAACAAGCTCCTCTATCTGCACCATTGACATTCGGACCCATACTGTTGCCCATGGACCCAATCTGCTCTACTGCCTGTGCGTCGTACCCTTCAAAGTCACATTCAATGACACATTCTGGCCACAGTTTCCTCCAGGCTGTGTTTAAGGTCTACTATGTGACATCTTCCCAAGCTTTGTCAGTGAGGTTGATGCAGTGGAGGACACTGAAATGTTTCTTCCAGAACTCTTAAAGGCTCCAGGACATCTCTTCAGTGACATGAAAACACCTGGTGAAGAGAACCTTTGTGTACAGCTTCTTCCAGTTGCAGATCACTGGCTGGTCCATGAGCTGCAGAAGAGGTGTTGTGTTCAAGAAAAGGAACCTGACCTCTGTGAAGCAATACTCAGAGTCCATATCATCCACCAAGGCTGAAGGGTATGCCAGGGCACTGTCATCAGAAGAAGGCACCTTTCAGACAGGTGGCTGTCAGAAAGATATTTCATTTCTTTTGTGATTAATAAACATTTATTGAATAGCTGAATAAAAATATTTCTTAACAGTGGGTGCCAATACCTCATGCATGTAGGAGGCTCTGGACTCACTCTGCATTCCATGAACTGCCTGTGACCCAGGTTTTCACATTGGGCCTCCACATGACAGGCAGTCTGGCCTTGTTCACATTCTGTTCCTTGAGTGCACGAGGGGACTGGAAATGGTACACCAGTAGTGGCTTAATCTTCAGATTGGCATTTGTATTCACATACAGCAAAAGAGTTGATCTGTCCTTCATGGGCTTGTGCCCCGGCAGTGCCTTTTCCTCTTGCGTGATACAGGTTCCGTTCAGCACCTTCTTCCAAAAGAGCCCTGTGTTGTCACAGCTGAAGAATTATTGAGCAATGTATCCCTCTGCCTTCATGAATTTTGTGAATTCTTTCTTGCAGGCATCTGCAGCAGCCTTGTCAGAACTGCAAGTTTCACCATGTACCACACTGTGGATGCCACTTCTCTTATGGAATTTACCCAACCACCCTCTATTGGCTTTAAATTCATCATCTGTTGCACTTGTAGAGTATTCTTGCAGTAAACCACTGTACAATTTCCCAGCTTTTTCACAGATTAGAGCTTCACTAACACTGTCACCTGCCAGCTGTTTTTCATTCAACCATACTAACAAAAGTTTTCTTATCTCTTCCAGCATTTGTGTCCTTTGTTTGGTTAATATCATTACCCCTTTTGCTATATATGCTACTTTGATGGCATCTTCATTCTTCAAAACAGTCGAGATTGTCAGTTTCACCATCTTGTACTCCGAGGTCAGATCAGTCGCACAAATACCACACTCATGCTTTTCTACAATTTCCTTCTTCAATTCAATGGTTATTTTCTTCAAAACTTTCTTTTTACTATTCTTGCTCTGCATTCTCTAGTTATCTTCATTATTGCTCTGCACATTCTTATCACCTTCATTACCACTCTGCACATTCTAGTTACCTTCACTACCAATCTACATGTTCTTGTCACCTTCATTACTGGTCTACTCTTTCTTTTTACCACCGTGCTAGCTCTGCACTTTATTTGCTGGATTGAATACACTGTACAGTACTGTATGTGCTAAAAAGTTTTACACCAACCATGATCTCAACTAGAGGAAGTATGAGCAGAGAACATGGCTGCTCATGTGTTCATGTGGAGAAGATGGCTGAGGTTGTGTTTGTCACCTTTGCGAAGTTTGTGAATGAAAGAAAAATTTTGCTGAACGCTTCCATTTGTGAACCAAACTGTTTGCAAACATAATCATTCGTGAACCAAAATATTACTGTATTAGACAACTATTTATGAAGTAGAAAAAGCAGTGATGATGGGGAGGGGTGATGTTAAGCAACACTCTCATGGTCTCTTTGCTTGTGGAACATATTGTGGTGGATTGACGGTCAACTGATGGTCAACTTGTAACACACAGCTAAACTGAATCAGCACGTGCTGGGTGTGGAAGGCCCACCTGAGGATTGTTGCCAACAGCATAAAAAGGAGAACTGGAGAAGAAGTGGTAGTGGTGGTGTTGAACCATTCGTTCTCTTGGAGGAGGTTGTCGAGCTTCTTTCCTGATATGAACTTGGTTGTTCTCATCATCAGAGAAGCTTGGGACCTTGTTGTTACTGAGAATGGCTGTGGTTCACTTTGGGGGGACTCTGGTCCTTACTTTGAGCATGGCTTCCTGGCTCTGGTGCAGATCCCTCAGGCTACTGGCAGAGATCCTTCATTCTGCTGGCACAGACTTTCTGGCTTCCACCACTGACCTTTGGGCCTTCCCAGTTCAGATCCGTGAAACAGACTTGCATGAGTCATTGGCATGGGCTCTAGGCCTCCAGTTGGACTTGTGGGGGGCATTGTCATGGGCTCCAGACCTTCAGCTGGACTCATGCAGGACACTACGATGGGATCCAGGCCCCCGGCTAGATTCTTTGGGTCTTTAGGGTGTGGACAGGTCTCCTATACTTTTTTTGTATTTGACTCTTTGGGTGATTATTATAAAATAATAATATAAATTATGTATCCTCTATTAAATTGTTTTCCTGGCAAACCATGACTATGACACATATAATACATATGTTACAATGTTTGGGTTTTTTTACTAGCAAACCATAAAATCATTTTTTTCTACCAAACTCGAAACTTAAAAGGAAAAAATATTATTTGAAAGGATCTGTCAAAGAATCAGACCACAACACAGTATACTTTTCTGAGATAACTAGTAACTTTACCTTAATTAGAAGACAACCCTCCTCTCCTTCCCCTTTACTCTTCTCCCCATCTTTTCCCCTCCTCCCTTCACACCAAACAATCCTTTATCACGTCTCTCCCATCCTTTATGACTTACTCCTATCAGTTTCAGTTTGTAATGCCGGAAAGGAACATTTGTGCACAAAATCAGTATCTAAAGGTTTGAATTTAAGTATATTAAAACTTTAAAATTTTTATTTTAATTTAAGCCTTTACTATGGTTTAGATCCTAAATATTCCCCAAAAGCCATGTGTTGAAGGAGTGGTTTCTAGCATTTGGCATTGCTGGGAAACAGTGAAACTTTTGGAAGATGAAGCTTACAAGAGTGAGTTTTTAAAAAACAAAATAAAAACATGTCACCAGACAACAGGAGATCTAATTTGCAATGTTACCTCAGAGAGCAAAGACAACTAGATAGTCTTTGATGGAAACCAGCCTCTGCTTACCTCAGATAGAAATGCATTAAAATGTCCACACAATTACCTGATGTTATAAAAGACACAAGATTTCAAAAGAATCTGAGGAGTATTTTCATACTCATACATATTCAAAGAAGTATTTAATCACAGCATAGTCTTAAAAAGTTAAGGTTTTTATACGATAACAGGACTGATTACCACTTTAAAAAAAGAATGCTACAGCCCTATTCAATATATTTCAACACACTTACTTATAAAACAATAAGTTGACTTCACATTCATTTTGTGCTTATAGGTCACTTTCATCTCAGTAGGTATAGACAGTCCTGTCTTTTAATAGAGCACTAAAAAAGAAGTTACAGGAGATGGGTCTATGTGTTCTAATTATTATAATTACCATTTTTTCAAGTAAAAATAATCCACACTTCAAACTTAAAAGTGAGGTGACATACTCAAAGTGCTGTTAAATAAAAAGACTAAGAATTGTGTATAAAGCAAAACTATGCTTAAAATACAAAGGAGAAATTAACACATTCTTTCATTTCTTATTTTTTTCATTTTTTCATTTTTTTAAAAAATGAGAATTTCAAGCTAGCCAACTTGTCATAAAAGAAATACTAAGATTTAAAAGGGCACAGTAAAGAAAGGCAGCAAAATATAGTCTCACCAAGACCTGAAATCAAAAACACTTGGAACACAACAACTTGTTAAAGAAAAAAAGAAGTAGAGCTCCAGAAATTGGAATGGAGCTGACAAGAAAACTACAAATTACAGAGAAGCTGAAGAAACTGAAGACAAAGCAGAGGAAAGAAAGAAGTAGACTGCAAACATTAACCTGGCTTCCGAGGCGGGGGACCTGACTTGGCTAACACAAGGTAAACCAGGCAAGAGTCAGCAGCTCCAGGGAGAAACAGTAAAGCCCATGGTTATTGTAAACTGCAAAACGGCATTGAATTTTATTCTAAAAGCAACTCCTTCCATGTGACAGGCTAAACTTAGAAAAAGAAATCCAGTGCAGCAGCAGCAATATTTGATAGTGAATAATCAGAACCAATTTTGAGAAAAGGCTATTCATTTAAGACTGAACTACAGAACAAAGACAGAACAAGTACACTTCTGGGTATCTGGGGTCATCCTACTAGAATAACTAAGTGGGAGACAGCTAAAAGATACAGTTTCAAGGAGAGTGTGGGCTACACACAGACACCCCCCCCCCGGAGAACTTTAAACTCAGTCCAGGAAGGATACAGGGGTCCCTTGTTTCAAGTTGAGAAGACAGGCTGTTCGTGAGTGGCTTTTGGTGGAGGCTGGGTCTGAAAGAGTTAGCATTAAGGTGAATGGATGCCTTGACCACTCACCACTCACCACTCACTCACCCTCACTCTCATCCCCCACCTGAATCCAACACAGAGCTCAGAGGTCTGTTTGCTTTCACTGTCTACCAACGTGATCAGAGATACAACTCAATTAGGACAGCTGCCTCAGCCTGAGGTGTATGGACACAGGAACATGGGAGTGGGAGGCACCTCCCAAACCCACAGGCTATAGACCAAGGTGGAGAGATCTGTGACTTGGGGTTCACAGAGAGACATCATAGTTGGGAGTGGCTACAGTAACATCTGATCCAGAAGATTAAAAAAATTCTATTGAAAGTGTGGATGGCAGAAGTACCCAATTTGAGGTCAGAGTGCCAGAACTAGAAGAACAAGGCTGCTGCACGTAACACATACTTAGATAAACATTAAAAACAACAAGAAATTATGGAAAATGGATCCAACGGCTGATAGATGATGTAAAGAAAAATAATTTAAGATTAACTGAAATTAGTGAAAAATCAGAAGATAGCACGAATGATATTAAAAACCTGTTTACCAAGATAATAGCAAAAAACTTTAAAAGTATGGGAAAGGGCCCTGGATTTATAGCTTAGCGGCATAAGTGCCTGTCTGACAAGCACAAGGTCATGAGTTTGATTCCTGGTACCAAAAAAAAAAAACAAGGAAAAAAAAGTATGGGAAAAAGAGTTTAAAAGACTTTACAGATAAGCAAAGCATACAGAACACCAAATAGTCACAATCAGAAAAGAAAGTTTCCATGACACATTTGATCTTTGATAAAGGAGCCAAAATGATGTGCTGAAAGAAAGATAACCTCATTAAGAAACGGTACTGGAAAAACTTGCCATATATATGCAGAAGATTGAATTTCACCATGTACTCAACTAAAATCAAAAATATTAAAGCTCTAACTATTAAAACACAATCTGCTGGAAGATAAGTAAAACTCTGGAACACAAAAGCACAGGTAACAACAAATTAGAATCTGGAATTAGTGGTAATGGCTGTACATTCTTGTGAATATGTTTAAATTGCTAAAGTGCATACTTTAAAATGTTTTATTAGTATATGTTTGTGATACATAGTTATTGCACCAGGGTTCCATTCCTGGTATTAAAAAAAAAAACTATTGATTTTTGTGTGCTTATTTTGTATCCTGTTATTTTGCTGAATCTGTTAATTAGTTCTAAGAGTCTTTCGGTGAAGAAAACAGTCTTTCTGGTGGAGATATTTGGATGCTTATGTAAAGCATAGTATCACCTGCAAATAAGAATAATTTGACTTTTTCCTTTCATATATGTATATATATACAGAGTCCACCAAACAAACGTATACACACTTCAGCAGTTCTCAACACTAATAAATGTCTGGAAGCTAATGGCAACCACTGTGAACACCTCTTTTAATTGTAGAGGCCAAAGGTAACTTGTATTAATCTCATGATGTCTCAAAAAATTTAGTATTAAAATACTTATACAAGTTTTTTCTTTCCTGATATACACATTTTTTAGGCACAGATACATATTTCTTTCTCTTGCTGGTTGCCCTAACATTTTGAGTACTACATTGAACAAGAAACATGAGAGTAGGCACCCTTGTTTTGTTCCTGATTTTAGAGGGAATAGTTTCAAGTTTTCCTCATCTATATGATATGGGCAATGGATTTGCTATAAATAATTTCTCAATTTAAGGTAAGGTCCTTCTATACCAATTTACTTCAAGGTTTTTTGTTTTTGTTTTTAATAATCATGAATGGGTGTTGGATTTGCCAGAGGCTTTTTCTGCATCTACGAAGATATGATTATCTTGTGACTGTTAGTCTCGCTTCAGTTTATGTGATTATGCTTATTGACTTGCATATGTTGGAACATCTTTACGCCTCTGGAATTAAGCCAGGTTGGTCATGATGTATGATCTTTTTAATGATTGGCTGTATACTATTTGTATGTACAATAATACCTCAGTTCACAAATAATCTCTTTGCAAACAGAAACGTTGAACAAAATTTTGTTTCCATTCACAAATTCCACATTGGGTGACAAACACAACCACAGCCATCTTTTTTTTTTTAAACCACAGCCATCTTCCTCACACAAATGCAAACACAGTCGTATCACCCAAAATCATAAAATAAATTAAGTTTGTAAACTGAGGTACCACTGTAACTTGCTGAGGATTTTGCATCTATGTTCATTAAGAAGACTGGCCTGTGGTTTTCTTTTTTTATCAGATCCTTGTCCAGTTTTGATATTAGGGTAATTCTGGCTTCCACATGAGTTTGGCAGTCCTCCTTCCCTTTCAATTACATGCAGGGAGTTTGAGGAGTACTGACACTAGATCTTCTCCAAAGTTCTGCTAGAACTCTTCAGTAATACAAAGGGTTCTGGTTGGCTTTTCTTAGTTGGTATAGTTTTTATTACTGTCTCAATTTCATTGCCTGTTATTAGTCTATTCAGGGTTGTTATACCTTCTTGGTTCATTTTTGGTGATTTGTATGTGTCTAAGAATTTCGCTTTTCCTTTTAGGTTTTTCAATTTATTGGAATATATTTCCAAAGTACTTTATTACAATCCTCTAAATTTTGGCAGTTGTGATTTCAGCTTTTTCATTTCCACTTGCACTGATGGGGTTTTTTTTTCTTTCCCTTTTTTCAGTAAGTTCGGCAAAGGAATTATCAATTTTATTTGCTGTTTTTTTGTTTGTTTTTTTTTTTTGCGGCACTGGGGATTGAACTCACGACCTTGCGCTTGCCGGGCAGGTGCTTAGACCGCTGAGCTAGATCCCCAGCCCTGTTTTTGAGACAAGGTCTCATTATGCCGTTCAGGCTGGCCTTGAGCTCACTTTGTAGCCCAGGCTGGTCTTGAACTCACAACGATCCGCCTGTCTCAGCCTCCCGAGTGCTGGGATTACAGGCATGAGCCACCACGCCCGGCCTTTATTTGCTCTTTTAAAGAAGCTTTGATTCACTGCTTCTTTGTACTTTTTCTTTTTTGTCTCAGTTTCATTAACCTTAACTCTAATCTTTATATTATTCTTCTACTACTTTCAGATTTGGACTGTTCTTACATTTCTAGGACCCTGAGATATTTCATTAGGTTATTTATTTGGGATTGCTCTGTTCTGTTAGTGTGTGCATTCACAGATAAAAACTTCCCTCTTTAACTGAATGCTTACATTGTTTCATCTGTTTTGCATGCCCATATCTTCTAAATCTGAGCAACTGTTTTGAAGCTTACAATATACAATATAGTCACCATTTTTAATTTCCTATCATCTTGTCTTGAAATCCTGTATCATTTTGTTTTTTCTTTTTATCTCTCTAAAATAAAAAAAAAATCTTCCCTCTTAGAACTGCTTTCATTGTGTTCTATACATTTTGATATGTAGTGCTTTGTTGTCATTTGATTCTACAACCTTTTCAATTTCCTGTGCCTGATTTCCTCTGTAATCCACTGGTTATTCAATAATGTATTATTTAATCTCCATGTATTCGCATCATTTCTATGCTTCTTTTTGCTGGTGATGTCTAGCTTCATTCCACTACTGTCCAAGAGTATGGAAGCAGCTATTTCAACTCTTTTGTTTTCATTTAAGCATAATTTATTAACTAAGATATGACCTATTTTGGAAAAAGTTCCATGTGCTACTGAGAAAAAAATGTATTCTGCTGTTTGATGAAACACACTACATATCTGTGAAGTTCATTTGTTCAATGGTGTTGTTTATCTCTGATAGTTCTTTGTTGATTTTTTGGTTGATCAGTCTAGTTGTGAGAATGGGGTACTGAAGTCCATAACTAATTATACTGTCTATCTGTCCTTTTCTGTCCTGTAATTTTTGTTTTATGAATCTGGGTGTGTTGGCATTTGGCGTATACATATCTACAAATGTTATCTGTTCCTTTTACCAGTAGCTACCTTTGTATCTTTTTATCAGTTTTGACTTGAAATTTTCTGTGTCCAAAAATAAAACTACTCTTGCTTCCTTTCAGGCTCTGGTTACACAGAGTATTATTTCCAATCCCTTCATTTTTAGTCCATGTGTTTCCATTTGTGTGAACTTTGAATATAAGGCTGGTTTCTTTTTTGATACAATTTTACAGTCTGTGTCTTTTGATTGGAGATTTAAAACCATTTACATTGAGAGGCACCACTGAAAGGTACTCACTGATTCCTGTCATTGCATTATTTTTCCAGCACTGATTCCTTTATTTTTCCCTTTTGCTTAACTACTCACCCTGTGCTATGGTTTGTACCTGGATGTCCCCCCAAAGCCTCATACAGTCATGAGGGACAGGCCTTTCAAAGAAGGCTGAATCTAGAGTTTGTGATTTGTTCATTGTCTAGTGTTATGATTGGCGGTGTGAGTGCTGTACCTGCCCTGGGGTGGGTAGCTTGCATAAAATATAAGGCAGGGAAAATGGCTTGCTCCCCACTTTTGACCCTTTTGCTCTTGATGCTTTGTTGTCTTCTGCCACAGCCCTCATGAACACTTGCCCCTCGGTCACACTACCCTGCCTTGGAGCCAGCTGAGTAAAACTTCCACAAACTGTAAGCTAAATGAACCTTTCCTTCTTTCATTTTGGATGCTGGGTATTTTGTCCCAGCAATGAAAGAAAAGCAACCGAGACACCCTGCTAGATGTAGTCTTTCCTCTGGGCTCTGTAGTACTGTTGGCCTCACTGTTTCTGTGTAGGATTTATTTGAATACTTTATACAGTTCTAGTTTTATTGTTAGGTATTTCTTTAGGACTTCTTTCACACCATAAGTCTGTATTTCTCCATGAATTTTCAAAGATCGTTTTTCAGGATATATTAATCTGAGTTGAAAGGTGTTTTCATTTAGGGCTTATAAAATTTCACTCCAAAATTTCCTGCCATTTGTGTTGAAAAATCTGATGTCATTCTGACAGGCTTGCCTTTATAAGTTATTTGGTGCTTTTCTCTAACAGCTTTTAGTACTCTTGTGCTGGGCTTTTGGAATTTTAACTAGGATGTGTTGTGGAGCAGTTCTTCTTTGGTCATAGTTATTTGGGGTTCTAAATGCCTCATTTACCTGGAGTTGTATTCTTCCACTTGACTTGGAAAATTTTCTGCTATGACTTCATTAAAGAAATTTTTATACTTTTTGTGCTGTCTTCTGATCTTTCCATAACTCCTGAAATTCTCAGATATTTTTAAATCATCTAGCTGCTGTTGGAACCAGTTTTCATGCTATCTTGTTATATTTATGGTTATCTTTGAGTATCTGATCTGCTGCATCAACCTTATCTCCTAATTCTTCACTCTTTCTTCTAAAGAATTTTTTATACTCTAAGTGTGTTTAAAGCCAAGGGAAGTATTTTGAGGTGGATTCATGGCAAATTATCTTACTGCAATAAGCTTTGTTAAAAACAATTGTTTATATCTCAGATTTGTTTGATATCTTTTCACGGTATCTAATTCTTTACTAAAATGGCCATTTGTACCTTGTATTCTCTTGGTTAATTCACTCAACTAGTCTGTGTGTGTCTTCTTTAAGCTTCATCATTTTATCAGTTAAGTCCTTTATCTGTTTCGTTACGTTGTCTCTGAGCCTACTGAATGTCTTATGAATGTTTCTTTCTTCTTTTGTCCCTTCAAACATTTCAACCATATGATTTTTTACTTCCTCAACCTCAGTGCCCATGGGATCAACTTTGGGGAGTTAAGAATTTTCAGATGCATCTTGTTGCTTTGTTTTTTTCATATTTCTATTATTTTGCAAGCTAAGGGCTGAACATAAACTATACTAGAAAAACTCTGTCACTACTATGAAGATCTGTTTGGTGTATGTGATTTTGGCTTCAGGTGTATATTGGTAACTATATACCTCATCTACTAATTCAGTGTAATATATTCAGACCAAGTCAATGTATTGCAAGGAGAAAGCCACTACAGGTTACATCAATATCTAGAAATCCAGTTATATTATCAATCCTATAAATTAAAACTTGTCTTTAATAATTTTACCTTTTTAATAACCCATAAAGACTATGATATATTGACAGGTAGGCTGACACATAAAAGGATGAGGGAAGGGAAAAGGAAAAGGGGGTGGATCAGAAAGAATAGGAGAAAAAAGATAACAGCAAATGAAAGAAAGAAAAGTCAAAATTGATTGATAACATTTTTTATAAGTGGAGTAGAGGGCTGGTGGAGAAGAAGTCTGATAATATTTGGTGGGGATGGAGAAGGGACACAGAGAGAGGAAAGTAAAACTGGAGATTTAGAGAAGATGTAAGAAGCTCAGAACCTCTTCATAAGCTAATAGTAAGCTTGTGCATGAATCCTCTATAAACAACTTTTAGTAAGGATTAGTTAGCCTGACTTGTCCATGAAAAATACACTACTTAAAGCACTGGTTAATTCTTAATTCTCCTTCTCCAGTGTATGGAATAAACAAAAAAAATGTGTCACACACACACACACACACACACACACACAGTGCTTTCCAGAGCACATCCTCCAAGCTTCCCTCATGCATCTCTGCCTCTAGTTGGCCATGATGGATCCTCTAGACCATATACTTTAAAAGGGTGAATATTTTAGTAAGAGAAATTTATCATTTTTTTATCTTAGAAAAAAACAAAACAAAATTCCAAAACAAAGTAATTAGAGGGTAACGATGGTTAATACAAATCGGAGTACAAGATGTCAGCATTTAATTGTCCAAATAATATTAACACACATCTTTCTTTTCAATGAGCTAAGAGAAATTAATAGTACAACTATCTTTTATTTATGTGTGTGCATGTGTGTGTGAAATCTTTTTTTTTAAAGGAATATAACCAAACAAAACAAAACAGAGTAGAGTCAATCACAACAAAACAATGAACATGGTACATGACTTCTAAACAGGGTAAAAGGCAATCAATAATGGCTACCATAATGCCTCGTTATCTTCGATATAACTGTCCATACCATCAAGGATCAAATCAAACAAAATAGAACAAAATAAACCAGTAAAAAAAAAGTAGAACAAAACAAGTAAAGCAAAACAATGAAAGCAATACAGAACTTCAAGATACTAGTAAAACAGCAGTGGCGCTGGGCATGGTGGCTCATGTCTGTAATCCCAACACTCAAGAGGCTGAGACAGGAGGATCGTCGTGAGCTCAAGACCAGCCTGGGCTACAAAGTGAGCTCAAGGCCAGCCTAAATGGCACAGTGAGACCCTGTCTCAAAAAGACAAGGACTGGGGATCTAGCTCAGTGGCCTAAGCGCCTGCCTGGCAAGCATGAGGTCATGAGTTCAATCTCTGGTGCCGCAAAAAAAAAA
>RJWT010023899.1:0-16662 GCA_004365215.1 Cuniculus paca | reverse complement strand
CCTGGGATTCCCAGACTGCTGGCCGGAAATGGCCCAGGGCCCCCACTCAGGGCTACAAGAATTGGGGATCAGCTGAGCCTGGAGACCCCAACCCGCGCCCCGTCCTGGGGTCTCACCTGCCGGCGTTCTCAGGGACAAAGCCCCGAATCCTCAGCACGGTGCCCGGGCGGACGCCCTCGGGCAGCGACGTCTTGTGGGGGACGCTCTGCAAGGTTGAGGGGGGACACTGAACCAGGGACACAGGGAAGGGGACATGATGGGGGAGCCCCCGGCACAGGAATATGCCAAGATGCAGACGGGCGCACGGCAGAAAAGGCCCGGGAGAGGAAGGAGAGAGACCCCACCGGAGGAGAAGCCAGCAGCCAGGAGGCGCGGGTGGGCTGGCCGCGCTCCCGCCCCCCCAGGGCCGCACTCACCGGTCTCGCTGTCATGGCTGCGCGGCCAGCGGCGGTGTGGCGGGGCCCGGGGGGCGCCCCTCAAGTAAAGGCGGGGCGGGGCTCCGACACCCCGCCCTTCCACCCGGCACCCACGCCTGGCACGGACCCCGGCCCTGGGGCAAGCGGGCGAGGCTGGGGCGGGCGCTCCTCCTGCCGGGCCCTGCGCTGGCCAGGGTCCCGCTGCCCTGCGCAGCCTGAGCTGGGGAGAACGGGGCAGCCCGCGCCTGGAGCCAGAGCCCCCACCCCGAAACCCGAAAGCTGCCCCTGCTCTGCCGCCCTGCACACAGGCGCCTCTGCCAGCTGCACGGACTCGGGGTGTGGAGCCTCCGCCCAGGGCTGCAGCCCCTGCCCGGCCTGTACAGCCCCCCTCAGGCCACGGGCTCTCGTGCTGTGTCCCTGTCCCCACAGTGTCCCTGGCACGTGGTCAGTGCTCAGGGACTCGGGTGAAACGAGGGAGACCAAGAAGAGCGCCCTCTCGAAGCCTCCGTGTCCCCAGATGTGCAGGCGTGGCTGACGCTCAGCTGGGCGTGCAGGGGCGCGGGGCCCTGTCCAGAGCCAGGGCTCCGAACCTTTCCCTCCTGCTTCTCAGCCGGACTCTGTCTCGGCCGGGCCCTGTCTCCCACGGTCATCCTCTGCCTCACGCTCTTCTTCCGCCCCCAGGAGTGCTCCCATCTCCCACCTGTCTGCGCACCGGGTGAAGTGGGTGTGGGGTCAGCCGGGGTGTCCCTATCCCCCTGCTCTGTCCAAGAATGAGTCAAAACAGGAACCCTGCCACCAGCTCCACTGCCAACTCCCTTTGCTCGGGGCTCCGAAAGGGAATTTAGGGATGGGGACGTGGGGGAAGAGAGAGAACGGTGAAGGAAGTTTCCAGACGGCAAGGAAGTGGGGGGAGGTTGAGCAGAATCCACTCTCATCACCCAGGCACCGCCCCAGCTCCCCTCTGCCAATGCGCGGGCGCTCGGGCCCCACCTGCAGGTGGCGCAGAGCCGGGGAGGTGCAGGCCGGGAGTGGAAACCCGGGGCGGAGACTTCAGGCCCAGAGCCTGACTCCTCTCCTCGTCCCCACCCCAGGCAGCCCCGCCTCCCTGTAGCCCCCTGGACAAGCCCTGGACACCCCCAAGGAAAGGCCCAGCTTGGCGTGAGACGTGCAAGCACCTGCCTTCAGCAGAGAAGGAAGCCGAGGCTTAGCGAGGGACCCTGTGGCCGGCAAAGGCACACAGCGGGGGCCGGGCCCCGGGCTGCAGTTGGGGTCTACGGGGAAGGGTGTGGTTGATGGAACAGCGTGCACCGCAGGTTTCGGTCGCAGCATGCCCAGTGGGAGAGCGCCGGTCCTGGGAACTGTGGGGCTCATTACTAAAGCGCTGCTGCTCCCCGTAAATCACACTGTGGTACTGGTTCCCACGAACTCGTCGTCTTAACTTGTTTCTTCATCGTGGCTGCGTGTAGCTTCCTGTTCAGGCAGCCTGCAAGCCCTAAGCTGCCTTTGGTGATGGGCCAAGTGTTGCATTCCATCTGTTATCAGTTAGTAAATAGGTTTCATTTCTTGGAACTACAATAATCTTCGTCTTTGATCGATATTTATTTGACTATCTTTCTTGTAACATCTGCAGATGTCCATGTGCTTTTTTTTTTTTTTTCCAGTATTGAGGATCAAACCCAGGGATTTCTGCTTAGTTACATCCCCAGGTCTTTTTGATTTTTTTGAGACAGAGTCTCACTATGTCAGTAGTTGTCTGGGTTGGGCTCAAATTTGTGATCCTCCTGCCTCAGCCTCTTAGTGTGGGACTACAGATGTGTACCACCACATCGGTCACATTTATTTTATTTCTCAAACACTAATGTGTTTATTTCTGAATATGGATTTTATCAAGGCATATATTGCATTAAATCAAAGGCGCCTATTCTAACAGAATACTGCAGTGAGGTTTGAGAAGTGTGCAGATCTGTGTGACCACCTCCCTGGTCAAGTTCCCTAGTGTCCCCAAAACTGCCTGCCTCCCCCTGGTCCCAGGAAACCACTGTCACCCTGAGCACTTCACAACCCAAAAGTTTAATTTGCCTTGAACAAAAAGAATGGCTAGGCAGATTCTTTTTTCTACATTACACCTCTTTCAGAAAACATTTTAGGTGGAAAAGTTATCATTGCACGCCTGGGGCTGTGCAATTCTACAATCCTGGGTCGGGTCACTGTGATTTTTTTTTTAGATGTATTTCAGATTGGTCTTGAACTCATTATTATGTAACCCAGGATGGCCTCAAACTCACAGATATCCTCCTGCCTCAACCTCCCAAATGCTAGGATTACAGGTGTACACCACCATACCCAGTTTTTTCTTTTTATTGTTTTTGTTCTTTTTTTTTTTTTTTTTTGAGATAGGGTCTAGCTATATTGCCTAGTCTGACCTCAAATTTGCGGTAATCCTCCTGCTTCAGTCTCCTGAGTGGTGGGATTACAGGCCTGCACCACCAGACCACGGTAGTGTGAATTTGTGTTATTATTATTTTTTTTTCCTGAGGCAAGGTCTTGCTATGTTGCTTAGGATGACAATGTATTATTTTGAATTAATAATCCTCCTGCTGCGGCTTCCTGAGTGCTGGGATTGCTGGTGTTCATAATCATGCCTGCTGGCTAATTTTAAATACTTTGAGGATAATTTGGGGTTTGATTTTGGGGGGGGACTACTAGGAATCAAACTCAGGACTTCATGCTGACCAGTCTAGTCCTGTGCCACTGAGTTATAACCCCAGCCCTTCATTTGGTTTTATAAGTAACTCAGTAGTCCTATGATTAAAATAACAGGTTTAAAAATCTGACTTCTTGGTTTGTTTTTGGTACCGGGGATCAAACTCATGACCTCACGCTTGCCAGGCAGGAACTTAAACCACTGAGCTAAATCCCCAGGCCCCTAGCTTCTTGTTTGTTTGTGTATTTGTTTATTTGTTTATTTATTTATTTATTTATTTATTTATTTTTGTCTTGTTGAGACAAGGTTTCACTATGCATTTCAGGCTGGTCTTGAACTCACTTTGTAGCCCAGGCTGGCCTCAAACTTGCTTCGATTCTCCTGCCTCAGCCTCCCAAATGCTGAGATTACAGGCATGTATCACCACATCTGGCCTTTATTTTCAATTAATAAATTTTTTTGTGATAACCTTGGACCTTTGCACTAAGCTATATTCTCAGTCCTTTTTTAATTTTTTATTTTGAGACAGCATCTCATTAAGTTCCTAATTTTCCCAGGCTGGGCTCCAACTTGCAATTCTCCTCCTCGGCCTCCCAGAGTGCCAGGATTATAGGCCTGCACCACATTCATTTTAAAATCTGACTTTTTAAAAAAAGTTTTCATGTCCATTTGAAGTCTTACCTTTCTATTCATAAATATGGTAAACTGAACAACCCTGTCTCTGCTAAGCAGAAGCCTTTTCAGCCCCTTTGATAAGCTTAGTTAATTAAAGTTTCTTAAATATATATATATATACATATATATATATTTTTTTGGTCTTTTTGAGACAGGGTCTTGCTATGCAGTTCAGGCTGGCTTTGAGCTCACTTTGTAGCCCAGGCTGGTCTCGAACTCGCAACAATCCTCCTTCCTCAGCCTCCCGAGTGCTGGGACTACGGGAGTGCGCCACCACACTTGGCTTGATATATATATATTTTTAAGAATAGGAAAATTTATTGGAAAGAAGGAATGAGGAACAGGAATAGTTCCTGAGAGACAGGAAGAATCCCAAAATGGTTGCCAATGAGCCCACTTCTCAAAGGAAGATTTCATTTGTCCAAGACCAGAAATTATTTATTTCAGAAATAAAAAAAGAGTTCATTATTCAGAGTTTTGTTACTCTAACTCATCACAATTGTTCAAGGAAAGAAAATTCAATCATGCCCAAAATACATTTTATAACATTTAAAATCTATTTCTTTTTTTATTTGAAAACCAAAAAAAGAATAAAAATGATGATGCAGAATTTCAAAACAAAATAATAAACAATGGTTAACATTGTGTATTGCTATTGTCAAAGTAGTTGCTCAGATTACAAGATATAGTTGTGAAAAAAATGATCAGTGAAAGCATGAACTGTTCTTTTTGATGAATAGAGACTAGTAGTATAATTATCTATCATATTTATATATATAATGTTTTCCCTTCTTTCTTTTCTCCTTTCCCTCTCTTAAATATTTGAAGCTGCATCTATGATTTTTTGGCTTGGTTTGGTTTTTTTGAGACAGAGTCTCCATAGGTTGTTCAGGCTGGCCTTGAACTCACTATGTAGCCCAGGCTGGCATTGAATTCTGAAATTCTTCTGCCTCAGCTTCCTGAATGCTAAGATCACAGGCAGGCGCCACTATAGAGAGCCCTTTTGAGACCTTGTCACAGTCTGGAAAGTTTATATTTTCAACCCCATGGAAAAGTTATTGGAATTCCAGCAAGTTAATTCCAATCTACCACTTTCAGTGCAACCCACAATGAGAATAAAGACACGAAAGCATATGTATAGTTGTAGGCAGCCGAGGGAGTCCTGAGTCCAGCTAGGGTGATGGCTAACTGTAACAAAGGCCTCAACCCAGGGCCTAGCCTGGTTTTTATTAATTTGTGAAAAAGGGAGTGACTTGAGGATGAGTGGCTGTGTGAATTGTGGGAAATACGTGAGTGTAAGCCAAGTATGGTGGCGATCTCCTGTAATCCCAGCACTTGAGAGGCTGAGGCAGGAGGATTGTTGCAAGTTCCAGAGCAGCCTGGGCTGCAAAGTGAGTTCAAGGCCAGCCTGAGCTGCATAGCAAGACTCTGTCTCAAAAAGGCAAAAAGAAAAAACAAAAAAGAAATACATTAATGCAGTGGGCTTGGCTAGGTAGGAGGCCTAAAATCACCTCTGTAATACATAGAAAGAATATGCAGGAAAAAGTAATCTGCATAACACAGTTTGAGGAAGTATCAAATGTTTTGGGGTTGGTACTTCAGCTCTGATATATAATCTTTCATGCCCTGGGAACTCACAGCCTCTTATCTTGAGGCTGGATTCCAACCCACAGCATGTGGTTCTCCTTCCTTCCTGGCTCACATCTGTTTTTGGGGATCTATGAGGGTGGGGAAACACTGGCCTGTCACCTTGCTTCAACTACACATTAGCACCTTGGCTAGACCGATTTGCATTGCTTAAAGTCAATTGAAGAGATGAAAAATTCAAGCCACTCTGTACATATCAATACATGGAAACAGGGCCGGGTTTAGCCAAAATGGAGATAATCGCTCTTCTTTCAAGGAGAGTCATCCATGTTGTCCTCTGAAGTTCCCCCTTCTTTGTATTGAAGAAGCTGGAGCAAGGTCAGCATGGGTGCATGGCCTCTAGTCATCTCCAGGTTGTGAATCCTCTATGACACACTTTAATGAGAAGAATTATAAACAAGAGAATGAGCACACTAATTCCAATATAAAATCAAGAGTGAGCCTTGAGATATGCAAATGGATTCAATTGTTCTATAGTATCGGCAAATTTATCCCAGTCTTTCATTTGGGCACCGAATGTGGCTGTCTGTTGACAAGGACAGCACTTTTCTCTGAAGAGCATCTATAACCATAGTAATATTTTGATGGATTGCTCCTTGTATATGTTTTTTGATCATTCCTCAAGGATGTAGGCTTTTGTTATATGGGAAAGAGGTGATACAAAAGGAAGTCATATTATGGTGACATTTTAATCCTTGTTGCAATTGCAAACTTTTAATTTGATCTTCCATCCAAAGGAGGGAGGTCTCTAAGATTCTTTTGTTTTTTGTTTGTTTTTTGCAGCACCGGGGATTGAACTTATGACCTTGTGCTTACCAGGCAGGCACTTAGGCCACTGAGCTAGATCCCTGGTCCTTGTGTGTTTGAGACAGGGTCTCACTATGTTATTCAGGCTTGCCTTGAGCTCACTTTGTAACCCAGGCTAGTCTTGAACTGAAAACAGTCCTGTCTCAGCCTCCTGAGTGCTGGGAATACAGGTGTGCGCCACCAGGCCCGGCTTCTAAGATTCTTACTTGGGTTTACAATTTTATATCAACTGTTTGCTGAATTTTGTTTTTTTTTTTTTTTTGGTACTGGGGAACTCACGAACTCATGACCTTGTGCTTGCCAAGTAGGCACATATGCTGCTGAGCTAAATCCCTGGCCCTGTTTGCTGCATTTTTTAACTCTGATCAGCAGTTCTTGTCCAGTTGTCTACCAAGTGAGTAGTTTGTACTGAATGAGCAAACACCACTGAGCTAACAGGTGTGCTGGCTATCAAAACACTAGAGAGGTTATCCCCACTATAATTAATCCAATCATCCTCTTGGTTTGATTGCTAAATCTCTTAATTATAGTCTCTACCAAGAGGGAAGTAAGTGAATGATACCAAGGCTCCATCAGATTGACCGGAAGTCAAACTTCATTCATCCTGCCCATGATCAGTACTGTGGAGGCATTAGAAAGATGTTCAGGCGTGATACAATGGGTTAGATAACGATTAGTACATGAGAGCATATTTTGTTGCCCCTTCTAAGTATCATCCTGAAAGAGTTAAAGATATCATATTACAGTGATATACACACATCCATGTTTATAGCAGCACAATTCCTAATAGTTAATCTTGGAAGTAGCCTGTATGTTCATCAACAGATGAAGTGATAAAGAAAACGTGGTATTTACACACAATGGAGTACTACTCTGCCATAAATAAGGATAAACTTATGTCATATGTAAGAAAATGGGTGTATCTTGAGCCCACAATGGTAAGTGAAATAAATCAGATACACACATTTAAATATTGCATGGTTTGTTTTACATGAAAAACCCAAAGTGTAAATAGATTAAAGAGCAAAATAAAAAGATAGGTAATAGGAGTTGGGAATGGTGGCACACACCTGTGATCCCAGCACTCAGGAGCTTGAGGCAGAAGGTTCACATTTTGAGCTCAGTCTAGATAATTTAATGACTTAGTGAGACTATCTCAATAAAATAAGAATAAGAAGGGCTGGAGCTGTGGCTCAGTGCAAAGACCCTGATTTAATCTCCAGTACCACCAAAACGAAACAAACCATCCCCCGCCCTCTCTCTCTCTATATATATATATATATTTTTTTTTGACAGGGTATCACTATATAGTTCAGGCTGGTCTTGAACTCACTTATGTGTCCTCCTGCCACAGCCTCCTAAGTGCTGGGATTACGAGCATGTGCCACCACGTCAGGCACATGCTCTTTTTAAATGTAACAAATACTTTTTGCATTTCTCTTCTTCCTCCCACTCTTGGAACCATCAGGAGCCAGGTAATTGAGAGTGAGCAACTGAGAGAGCTGAGAGAGCCTCTGGAGTGGGCCTCTCTGGGCTCCTTGACAAGGCACCCCAGCAGGCTGCTCAAGCTCCCTGCTAGCCAGAAGCCCTGAGAGCTCCCGCTGTACCTCAGGGGGCAGAAAGCAGCCCACGGAGGTTCCTGCTGGGATCCCGGCCTTGCTGAAAATACACCGGACCTAAACGGCGTGTGCCACATTGCTCTCGCGTGGCTAGACTGCTCCACACTGCGGTCGGCTAAGTGACCACAGCCCTTTCGAACAACACGCAGACCGCCAACCCCAGAAGGGAGACTTGGCCTAAGCCGTGGTCGACCCAGCGCCTGTGAAGGTGTCTGAACGACCGACCCATTAGGGCAACCGATGTTAATGTTAATTTATTATTGTTTATCTCTTGGAGGGGCATGCAGGCCTGGTCATTTTGTCTTTCTCTTGAGGCCTGGCCTCCAACAGATGTGCCTCCAGTCACAGTTGTAAATTGGGTGTTCTGGAGGTTTTTGTTTGTTTTGTTTACAGATGAGCTGCCACCACACGTGACTAGGACTTTTTGACAATTTTGAAGTCACAGGCCAGCATGATGATTGCTCATCATCAGAGCAGGTTATACACCTTGCTTGCTTAACTCTTGATTCTTATCATTTCTGTTGATTATCTTATCGGTTCTTACTATATTCCCACAAACGTTTTTATTTTTTACTTATTTTTCAAATCCATTTTATTTCAAAGAGAAAAAGAAAAGAAACATACTAAAAAAATTTCATAACACGTCAATCAAGGGGCAACAATGGCACATACATTGCGCACTGTCACCCCCAAATCATTCACTCAGAGCACAAGACATCTGCACTCAATTGTCCGAACAATACCAGCACAAATCTTTCTCTTCAGCAAACTCAGAGAAATCAGTAGTTTAACTATCTTAACTATTTTTATATACATATACATATACATATGTTGTTTCTTTCAGCTTCTCACACTAGTGAGACAATACGATGTTTACACATGTGTGTCTGATTTATTTCACTTATGAGTATGGTCCCAAGTCTGCAAACATTTTTAATACCTAAGTAATGAATGTATTTATTTCCAAGGAAGCTTTTAATTGAATTACATTTCTCATTTTAAAAAGGTGGCCCACCCCTTCCACCCTGTCCCCTCCAAAAAAAAAAAAAAATAAATAAATAAAAATAAAAATAAATAAAAAGGTGCTGATTTACTGAGCATGACAGCACATGCCTGTAATTCCAGCACTCAAGAAAACTGAGACAGGAGGACTGCAAGCTCAAGTCCAACCTTGGTCACTTAGGGACTGAGTGAAACCCTGTCTCAAAATTTAAAAATGAAAAAACGCCTCCAGACATGGCTCAGTGTGAAGACTCTGTTCAATCCCTAGTAACCCCTCCACCCCCAACAAAAAAGGTGCAGATTTGAACAGAATTTTTTTTTTTTGTGACACCAGGGATCGAACTCATGACTTCATGCTTGCCAGGCAGGTGCTTTAGGCCACTGAGCTAAATCCCCAGCCCAGAACAGAATATTTCATTGAGGTTTGAGAAATGTGCAACCACCCCTCCAGTCAAGTTTCCCAGTGTCCTGCCCCAGGAAACCACTGTCACCCCTGAGCCCTTCACAGCTGCATTTCATCTGCCTTGAACAGAAAGAAGGGCTGAGTAGACTGGTTTTGCTGAGATTAGTCTTTCTGGAAACATTTTAGGTGGGAAAGTTGTATCTGCACACTGCTTTTTCTTTTAAAGACAAGGTCTAACATAGCCCAGGCTGGTCTTAAACTCAGAGGGATCCTCTTGTCTCAGTCTGCTGAGTGCTGAGACTATAGGCGTACACCACTGTGCCTGATTATAATTGCACAGTGGTTTTTGTGGGAATTTACAATCCCAGGCTTATCAGTGTGAATTTTTGTTACCTTTTTTTGCAGAGAATGTCTTGTTATATAATCCAGGCTGGCCTTGAACTTACACTCTTCTTGCCTCAGCCTCCCAAGTGCTAGGATCACTAGTGTTCACAACCATGCTTGGCTAATTTAGAACACTGAAGAAGACTCAGGGTTTGCTTTGGTTTTGAAGTAAATTAACATTCCTATGATTAAAATAACACTTTCTGAGCCAGGCATGGTGGCTCACACCTGTAATCCCAGCACTCAGGAGGCTGAGACAGGAGGATCACCATGAGTTTGAGGCCAACCTGGGCTACATAGTTCATGGCCAGCCTGAATTACATAGTGAGACTCTGTCTCAAAATAAATAAATAAATATTTAAAAATAAAATGACACTTTCTAAAACCTGACTTTTGTTTTAAACTCCAATGTCATATAGCTCTATCTATAAATACAGTGAATTGAGCAATCCCTGCCAAAGGGAGGTCTGTGTGTGTGTGTGTGTGTGTGTGTGTGTGTGTGTGTCAGTGGGGATCAAATTTGCAACCTTGCATTTTCAGGCAGATGCTTAGGCCACTGAGCTAAATCCCCAACCCTTGTCTTTTTGAGGCAGGGTTTCACTATGCCATTCAGAATGGCCTTGAGCTCACTTTGTAGGGCAGGCTGGTCTCGAACTCACAACGATCCTCCTGCCTCAGCCTCCCAAGTGCTGGAATTACAGGCGTGTGCCACCAGGCCCGGCTGGGAAATCTTTTCCCAAGTGCTCATTTCCACTAACAAACCTCATTAATTAAACTCTTAAATATTTTAAGCTGCATGTATGATTTTATAGTGCACTATATCCATGTTTTAGTTTTAATGGTCCAATAAAAGTTTCAAGGGATTCTTGTAAATTGAAGCACTTAAGCAGAATAATATATGAAATGACTCTTTCTTTTCCTCTTCCTCCCCTTCCTCCTTTTGTGAAAAATGTGCACCTAAAGCCATTCTGTGGCCTGCTCGAGGTTACTTCCTCGAGGCTGAGAGAACCGAGTGGGCTGAGGGGCGCTGGTTCCTCAGGAGCGGGGCTGAGCAGGTGGCTGTCCAGGGGTGACAAGCGTGACAGATGGACAGGGTGGGAGAGAACAGGAGCTGCCCCGGGTTAGGGGTGACTATGAGGGTGGTGGCCACACCACCTGGAGCTGTTGGGCAGCCTGGGGAGATGGAGTGCTCTGCGATGGGACAGGGGACGCCTCTGGCCCTCACAAGGGAGTCACAGTTCCAGATAAAGGAGGGAGAATGGGAGCCTGAGCCCTGATGAGTTAGGAACAATTGGTGGCATCAGTATGAACTAAAGGCTGGAAGAGTCCCTGAGGTTTTGTGGGACTAGAGAGAATATTTTTTTCTTTTCGATGTTGTAAGACAGGGTATCATTATGTAGGCTGGGCTTGAACTCATGGTGATTCTCCTGCCTCAGCCTCCCAAGTGCTAGAATTGCAGGTGTGTGTTACTATGGTAGGTCATATTGATTTTTTTTTTTTTTTGGCAATGCCGAGGATGGATCTCTGGGTCTCACACATGCAGAGCAAGTGCTCTACCACTGAGCAACACTCCTAGCCTTGAGTTCTTTAAAAACAGTTTTTTAAACCTGGCCTGGTGGCTCATGCTTGTAATTCCACACTAATTTAACAATTTAGGAAACCCTATCTCAAAATTTTAAGAATAAATATATTTTTAAAGACTAGGGATATAGCTCAGTGTAGACGTGGATTCAATCCTTAGTGATGAAAAACAAAAAATCTGTAAAATACAGCAGTGACCCTCATCAATGTCAGGAAAGGCCACTTAGAGCCTGGCTGGAGCGAGGGATCTGCCCTTTCCCTGTTATGTGGCCTGGCTGAGATACGGCCCCTCCCTAAGCCTCAGTTTCTCACCTGCGACATGGGGGCTCTGCAACCTCACCCATTAATATAGCTGCCCATTACTATAGCTGCCTTTCCGAGCTCTTGATCCCCGAAACCACATCTTTGCTTCGGGGCTCTGGAGTGCGGGGGAGGGGGAGGGGAAATCTGGGAGGGCGAGGTTGGAAGCAGCAGGAGAAAGAGTTCTGTGACTGGTGACTCCACCCCCACCTCCACTCCCAGCCGGCACCTCCCTGGGGCTCTGGGCCAACTGCTGGGTGGGGCAGGTGTGGGCATGTGGGGAGGGGACATCAGGAGAACAGCTGGGTGCTTTGTACTTAGCTTTTCCTCCCCCCACCCATCCCGTTCCTTGACTTCCAGAAACTTCTTTCACCCTTTCTGTCAATTCCCACACGAGTCAAGCAAGGGACACCCTGAGGTCTGGTCAGTTCTTTGGACCAAAGTCTGCCGCTCACCTTCACTGCTGGCAGTGGACAGGGCCCTGTGCCCCTGCACGCCCAGCTGAGCGTCAGCCACGCCTGCACATCTGGGGACACGGAGGCTTCGGGAGGGCGCTCTTCTTGGTCTCCCTCATTTCACCCGAGTCCCTGAGCACTGACCACGTGCGAGGGACACTGTGGGGACAGGGACACCACGAGAGCCCGCGTCTACACAGTTGCCCTCGTGGAGACAGTGACAACCCAGAGGGGGAGGCCGTGGCCTGAGGGGGGCTGTACAGGCCGGGCAGGGGCTGCAGCCCTGGGCGGGGGCTCCGCACCCCGAGTCCGTGCAGCTGGCAGAGGCGCCTGTGTGCAGGGCGGCAGAGCAGGGGCAGCTTTCGGGTTTCGGGGTGGGGGCTCTGGCTCCAGTCGCGGGCTGCCCCCTTCTCCCCAGCTCGGGCCGCGCAGGGCAGCGGGACCCTGGCCAGCGCAGGGCCCGGGAGGAGGAGGGCCCGCCCCAGCCTCGCCCGCTTGCCCCAGGGCCTGGGTCCGTGCCAGGCGTGGGTGCCGGGTGGAAGGGCGGGGTGTCGGGGCCCCGCCCCGCCTTTACTTGAGGGGAGCCTCCACCCCGGCCCCGCCACACCGATCCTTGATCCTGGGTTCTTTGTGGCCTAGATGGGCGAATTCAGTCAAGACACTCGAGCAGCCATGTGGAAGCCATGTGGAAGTCCTGGTGGAACTCCGCAAAGTGGGTACAGAGAGAGTCTCACCTTCATATGAGAAGGAAGCAGTGCCACGCAGGCATCTGTGCTGAGTTCGAGTTTGTGTACATTTTTATATCACACGACTTTCTCCTGGGGTCAGAGAAGTAGGGTAATTATGCTACTTAGACAAATTTTACTTAGAAGTTACTCTGGAGTTGCAAAATATCTTCCCGTTATTTTAGATATCTGGTCAGTATTTCCGCAAGGGCTTTAATCATGTAAGAAACTTTTTTTGTTTTTGTTTTTGTCTTTTTAGACAAAAAAAGGGGTTTGCTTTGCTGTTCAGGCTGGCTTTGAATTCACTTTGTAGCCCAGGCTGGCCTCAATTTACAGTGATCCTCCTGCTTCAGCTTTCTGAATGCTGGGATTACAGGCATGGACCACCTTGCACAGCTTCATGTAGGAAATTTAATGAAAGATAAATTCTTTTTTTTGCAGCACCGGGGATTGAACTCACGACCTTGCAGTTGCCGGGCAGGCACTTAGACTGCTGAGCTAGATCCCCAGACCTGGTGTTTTTGAGACAGGGTCTCACTATGCTGTTCAGGCTGGCCTTGAGCTCACTTTGTAGCCCAGGCTGGTCTCGAACTTACAACGATCCGCCTGTCTCAGCCTCCCGAGTGCTGGGATTACAGGAGTGAGCCACCGCGCCCGGCTGAAAGATAAATTCTTAATTTAAACCAGGAGACTGCCCAAGGCAGGAGGATCTGGAAAGAACATCTCCCTTCCCAATATCATCGGGCTGTGGGCCATGGCAGCCAGGAATGCCACCTGCCTTGTCTTGGAGTTAGAGAGCCAGGTGGCCAGGTAGCAGCAGGAAGTGTACAATGTGTCACCTTACAATGTCACTGTGCTCTGTGGGACCATATTAGATCTGAGACTTAACAAATGATTATAAATGTATTAGGAATGTCTTTTTTGTTGTTTGTTTGAAGTTGCTTGTTTTTTGAGACAGGGTCTGGCTATGTAACTCAGGCTGGCCTCGAACTCAGGTCAATCCTCCTACCTCAGCCTCCTGAGTACTGGGATTACAGGCATGCACCAACACACCCAGGTTAGTATCTTTCCTTAATTAACTGGCAATGCATGCTACTCTGGACACCCTCCCTGCGTCCATCAAGTCTGCTAATATCTGCCTAATATGTAACACATAAGCTTTAAATTTCTCCCTCAGCGCTTCTTTAGATGGGTCCTATTTGCTTCTATATATATATTTTTATTTTCATTCAACTGGATGTATTTCTAATTTCCCTTTGATTTCTTCATTGAGACATGAATCCTCCAGAAGTGTGTTGCTTAATTTCCTCATGTTCAGAGATTTCCTGAACTTGATTTTGGGTTGGTTTCTAACTTCATTCCATTATGGTTAGAGATTATGCTTTTTGTGATTTTAATTTGTGTAAAGTTATTGAGAATATTTTATGACCTAGCAACTGGTCTACTCTGGAGAATTTTTCAAGTGTGTTTGAAAAAAAAGGCATATTCTGCTTTTCCTTGTTGGAGTTTTGGGTGTTAAATCAAATTGGTTGTTAAATCAAATAGTGTTCATGCGTTGCCTATTTCCTATTGTCACTTGCATCCTGTTTCCAAAAAAAAAAAAAAAAAAACTTCTAAAATATTTATTTCAACCAGGCATGGTGATGCACACTTGTAATCCCAGCTATATCTAGAGGCTGAGGCAGGAAGATCACGAGTTTGAGACCAGCCTGGGTTACTTAGTGACATGCTGTCTCAAAATTAAAAAAAAACAACTGTGGGTCGTGGTGGCTCACGCCTGTAATCCTGGCATTTGAGAAGCTGAGGCAGGAAGATCACTATGAGTTTTAGGCCTGCCTAGGCTGTGTAACAAGACCCTATCTCGAAAAACAGAAAGGTAAGGGCTGGGAGGTAGAGTGCTTGCCCTCTAATGTATCTCTAATACCTTAAGAAAAATAAAAACAGAACACTTCTATAAGCATAAAAACAATGTAGGAAATTGCATGGAGTGGGCCGGGGATATAACTCAGCGGCATAGCACCTGCCTGGCAAGCTCAAGGTCCTGAGTTAACCAAAAAGAAAAAGAAAAAGAAAAAGAAAAAGAAATAGAAATAGAAATAGAAATTAGAAAGAAAGAAAGAAAGAAAGAAAGAAAGAAAGAAAGAAAGAAAGAAATTGCTTGGGGAAAAACATCATTTGTTTTGATTACATAAAAACTAAAAACTTCTAAACATCAAGAAAGACTGGTGTTTTGTTTCTTTTTGATGGTGAGGGCTTAGATTGAACCCAGGACCTCCCACATGATAGGGAAGTGAGCCACACATGCCCCAACCTGGAAATAGTAGTAAAAGCCAGATGACAATAGGAAATGGGCAAAATGTGTGTGACATACTTGTAATATAGGTGACAGAAAACAGATTAGTATACTTCATTAATAAAGAATCCTTACAAATCAATACTTTTTTTTTGAGACAAGTTCTTTCTATGTAGTGCAGGCTGACCTTGAACTCACTATGTAGCCCAGTCTGGCCTCAAACTCATGAGGATCCTCCTGCCTCAGCCTCCTGAGTGCTGGGATTACAGGTGTGCACTACCATGCCCAGCCATAAATCAATAATTTAAATTGCACAGTAGGGCCTGAGGATGTGGCTCAGTAGTGTAGCACTTGCCTAGGATGTAAGAGGCCTTGGGTTCAATACCTAACACCTGAGAAAAAGAAAAGACAGAAAAAGAAAAATATGAAATATTATGTGACAGAATTAAAAGGATAAATAGGCTACTTATCAATTATAATTATATATTCAATAATCCTCAGTAATTGATAGGTCTCCCAGACAGAAATTGAGTATAGATGTCACGAACACTAACAACATCTGTGTGACTTACGGATATGATCCAGATCACGGGCATTAAAATCAGGACATTTTCCTGGATTTGCCAGACAGGCCCAATCTAGTCTCTTTTTTTGGTGGGGTGGAGGGGGTCTTGCTACCATAGCACAGGCTGTCTCAAACTCCTGGTGATCCCCCCGCCTCAGCCTCTTGAGTGCTGGGATTCCAGGCATGCACTAGCAAGGCTGGCCCCAACCTAGTTTTATAAGATCAGAGAGTTAGGGCTGGGAATTTAGCTCAGTGGCCTAAGTGCCTGCTTGGCAAGTTCGAGGTTGTGAGTTCGATCCCTAGTGCCGCAAAAACAAAACAAAACAAAATAAAACAAAACAAAACAAATCCCACAAATAAGATCGGAGAGTTTAGAGGTGGCCTAGTGCAAGTTGGAAGCCAGTCTGGCCAATATGGCGAGACCTCATTGGAAAAACAAAACAAAAAAAAGCAGAGAACTTCTCCAGCGGGAGTAAGTAGGGCTGGGGCAGAAGTTAGGTTTTAAGTGTGAGAAGGGTCAAGGGTGGAGGCGCAAGAAGCTGAAGAACGTCGGGCTCTGCAGGAGCCCAGAGAGGCTCCAGATTGATGGTGGCCAGGGAGGAAGTGGGGTCTCAGCTTGTAGCCCCAAGGAACTAGATTCTGCCAACAGGAGAGGCCTTGGATGTGAGCGCCTCCCCAGGAATCCAGAAAGGGACGCCCTGAGACCTAAGCAGAGGCTCCGGCTGAGCCTTGCCAGCCCAATGGTGCTGAGCAATAACAAGTGAGGGGCTGGGGATCTAGCTCAGCGGTCTAAGCACCTGCCCGGCAAGCCTAAGGTCGTGAGTTCAATCCTGGGTGCCGCAAAAAAAAAAAAACAAAAAAAAAACAGCCGGGCGCGGTGGCTCACGCCTGTAATCCCAGCACTCAGGAGGCTGAGACAGGCAGATCATTGTGAGTTCGAGACCAGCCTGGGCTACAAAGTGAGCTCAAGGCCAGCCTGAACGGCAGAGTGAGACCCTGTCTCAAAAACACCAGGGCCGGGGATCTAGCTCAGCGGCCTAAGTGCTTGCCTGGCAGGCACCAGGTCATGAGTTCAATTCCCGGTGC
>RJWT010023898.1:0-16649 GCA_004365215.1 Cuniculus paca | reverse complement strand
GCTACTGTGTGCCACTTCCCACAACCTTCTCGTCTCAATATTCATACTAACAGATTTAATGAAGTGGGATTCTTTGGGCATGGTGTTGAGGCATAATGTAGGGCAACACTGGCTAACATGCAGAAGGGTAATGTCTTCCCAGGCTTATACTCTTGATGTAGAAAGTACTGCTTTAAATTCCCATCTTCCCACCTATACTCCTTTGTATTTAGAGGAAGGAGGTAGAAAGAAGGAGAGTAAAAAATAGAAAGGAGGCTTGGTGTGGTTGTACATGCCTGTAATCCCAGCACCCTCAAGATTGAAACAAGAGGATCATTGCAGGTTCAAGGCCAGCCTGTGCTATATAGTGAGTTCAAGGCAGCCTTAACCACACAATAAGACCTTGTCTCAAAAAAAAGAAAAGATACTAGATTTTTTTTTTTAGACAGGGTTTTGCTATATAGTTCAGGCTGGCTTTGAACTCCCTATGTGGCCCAGGTTGATGTGGAACTTGCCACGATCCTCCTGCCTCAGCCTCTTGAGCACTGGAATTTCAGGCATACACCACCATGCCCTGTTAGAATTCTTATAGAAACCAAATGTAATGGCACATGCTTGTAATCCCAGCACTTGGGAGGCTGAGGCAAAAGGATCATGAGTTTGAAGACAGCTGTGCTACATAGTATCACACTACTCTGGTTTATACAGCAAGACTTATCTAAAAATAAAATTTAAAGAAATTATTACAGAAGCTGAGCCTGCTTTTGTAGTTATTTATAACTGAAGTCACTGTCTGGAAACATCTTGCCATTCCACAAGGCAATACCTAGTGACTTAGAATCTGTCTCTGCCACTTGTTTTTCAGTCTCCATGATCTTGAGAATGGAGGATGGGTATGTTATTAAGTATATGCCTGGACACAGGAGTGTCTCTGGATAGAACGGTGATAAGAAAGTAATAAGCAGTAATAAACTATAATCACCCTAATTTTGATGATTGTTTAGTTCTCAATTATAGGAACTGTAAAAATGACTTTGCCCTACAAGTAAAGAAAATACAGTGCCAGCTTCTTTTATGGTTGACTGAAAAAGATATGGGGGAAAGTGAAAACTAAAAAACCTCAAAAAAAAAAAAAGGCAACAGAATTTTCTGTGATAATAAAAAATGTGTCTGTGCTCTCCAGTATGGTAGCCACTAGCTAGATGCGACTACTAAGCTATTGAAATGTACTTAATACAAATAGGGAACTAAATTTTTATTTTTATGACATTTAAATTAATTTTATTAAGATTAGATAGTCACATGTGAATAATGTGGGATTCTAGTTGATTTTTGTTTTTTTTTGTACTGTGTTTGGACCCAGGGACTTCATGCTGAACTATATTCTCAGGCCATTTTTCAAAACATTTTTGAGGCAGGTTCTCACTAAATCATTAAGTTGCTTTGCCTGGGTTTGAACTTGTGATCCTCCTGCTTCCTGCCTCAGCCTCCTGGAATACTGGAATTATATGTGTGCACCACCACACAGGCAAGGTTGGTAGGCTGAATATACCTCTAGTTTTTAAAAATCTGATTTATGGTCGAGCAACCCTAGGAAGATCAAAAAGAAAAAGATGCAATGGGGAGTAAGAATAGTCAACAGTTACTCTGGTTTTATTATAATGCCTCAAACTCTGGTTTTATTATAATGTTCTCTAAACACTTAACAGGTGTTTTAGATGATATTGCAACATTGTAAGTACCATTAGAATCACCATTTTATAGATGATAAAAATTAGGCATAGTAAAAATTTTACTTGCCTAGGATCACACAGATGGTAAGCAAGGGGTAGAGATACAGTTTATACACAGTAGTTTGATTACACAGCCTCTCATTTACACCACATCAGTTCAGGAATGAGGTGGCAATGGAGTGACTGGGACCATATGTCCCAAACCATACGGGCGTGCAAGCTCACAGGAGTACCATGGGATATTTATTTATTTGTGATTGTTGTGATCTTACTATGTTGCCTGGTCTGGTCTTAAACTCAGGGGCCCCAGTGATCCTCTGTCTCACCTCTCTGTTTCAGTTCTAGAGCTTGAACTCGGGGTCTTCACAGCTACAGCCCCAGCTCTCTTCATTGTTTATTTTGAGACAGAGGCTTACTAAGTTGCTAAATTGTCCACTGTGGGCTGGAACTGGCAATCTTCCTGCTGTAGTGCCCTGGAGTGCTGAGGTTACCATACCCAGGTGATCTTCCCTTCTCAGCACCTCAACTAGCTGAGACTACAGGCCACAGATGCTGTGAAAAGATTGTTGAAATACTAAGTTCACTGTGAACTGCAAACTTGGGAACTCTGGACTTGGGTGTTGCAAACAGTAAAATGGACATTAAAAGTATGGAGACTTGGTGTGAGATAACAATAGGAAAGAAAATATATGTAATAGTACTTCACAAATTTTGGCCATCAAGTATCTCTGCTTACAGAACAAATAAATATATAAAAGGGAAACCAGGTGAATTTGTACTCTTTAGTGATTGAAAGCTTCTGAGGAAAGCAATAAGAAATGAAGATGGGTTGCTAAAGACAAGCATAGGACAGGACCCCAGACAGGATTTAATGCAACCCGAAGCCTGCACAACCTTGTTTGACAGACCACAAAGTGAATATGTGATCTCAGGAGCCTGCTAGACCTCATGGGGCAGGCACCTCTCAGGATCACATTGATGAATACAGGTGAAAAAAGGGTCCAGCTGGGTGTGGCAGCACATGCCGATTATCCCAGCTACTCCAGAGGCTGAGACAGGAGGATTATAGATTCTAGATGAGCTTGGGTAATTTAACAAGACCCCCATCTCAAAAAATGAAATATGTATCAGTTGTAAAGTGCTCCTGGGTTCCATTCCCAGTACTATTACAAAAACAAAAAACAAACAGAAACCACCACAAAAAAGTCCATTAAAATCCAAGTGCTTAGGTAGAAGGTTGGTTGCAGAGTTAGAGGCAGAGTTAAGTATGTGGGCTCTGGTGTAGCACTTGCCTTGAGGCCCTGGGTGTATTCCTAGCACAATAATCAAAACAAACAAGTAAATAAGCAAAAAACAAACAAACTAACAAAAACAAGGTACAATATGTTCTGAAGGTTCTGCCACCCTGGTCAATGTGCCCACTGACAAACTGTCTTTGCCCATCGAATAATAGTACATTGCTTTGGTGAAATGTGAACTCAAACATTTTTCATATCTTGCCAGAAAAACACTACAGAAAATTGAAACTTGTCCCACAATTTTTTTTTCGTAGATGTATTGCAGATCATCTTTTCTTGGTTTATACACACTTACTTTAGACAGTCTATTGAAATTAATTAGGTTTCACCTTCTTTCATTTTTTTTTTCTTTTCTTTGTTTTTGTTTTTTGCTTTTTAAGACAAGATCACGCTCTGTAATTCAGGCTGAACTTGAACTGACTAGCCCAGGTTAGCCTCAAACTCATGGCACTCCTCCTGCTTCAACCTTCTGAGTGCTGGAATTACAGGTGTGAACCAACACACCCTGTTGAACTTCCTTAGACATAATCATGTTCTATGTTTGTTTGTTTGTTTTGAGTCAGGGTCTCTGCCGTGCAGGCCAGGCTGACTTTGAATTCCGATGTAACCGAGGTTGGCCTCAAACTCAGAACTCAAGACAATCCTCCTGCCTTAGCCTCACAAGTGCTGGGATTACAGGCGTGTGCCACCATGCCAGCCTAATCATGTTCTAATATTATCTTCTGTGTAAATTAGACTAAATTTGGGATAATTTTTACATGCCCTTTAACTGTTAAATATTGATAGATATTTTCTGTGACTGTGTGGTTATGTTCCCTATTGCTAGGACAAAGTACTAGATGCCCATGACTTAAAGGAGGAGAGTTTTATTCGGTTGATTGTTTTTGAAGGGTCAGTCCATGGTTGACTGGCTCCAAGGCCGCAACACCATGGTGAAAGGGTGTGGTGGTGCAAAGCTGCTCACTTCATGGTGGCCAGCAGGCAGAGCATAAGGAAAGAGTGGCATGGAGGAAGGGACCAGTGACAGTCCCCTGGATCTGGATGCAACTACAACAAGATCACGCCCTCATGACCCACCCAGATACACTTATAAGTGTGCTTTACTAATCTTGTTGGTGTCCCTCAAGCCACTCAAATTGACAATCAATATTAACCATCACAGGCTGATTTTCACTTAAGACTGATTTCCATTATTTCAAATAAGACTTTCAATAGTCCAAATCTCTTTCTTTTTCTTTCTTTTCTTCTATTTTTTTAGACAGGGTTTCACAATTGTAGTTCAGGCTGGACTGGAACTCTCTTAGCCTAGGCTGACCTCAAACTTATAGCAATCCTCCTGCCTCGACCTTCTGAGTGCAGAAATTATGGGCATGGGCCACCACACCTGGCATATAATATCATTACTAAAGTGAGTCTTTACTTTTATACCAGTCTGTTGTTATCTCTACTAAAATAAGTGGAGGAATGAGAGTAGTAATAACAATAATCATGACAGAACAAACCACTTGTTTAGTTTTAGGTCTAATTCTCCTATACACACTTTTTTTTTCTTTACAGATACTATTTTTACTTTTGTATTCACAATACTAGAACAGTTCTGTTGCAGTAGATAGTAGATAGAAGGTGCTCAACAAATATTTCTTGAATGAGAAAAACGCCTTAGATAACAGTGACTTGAGTTGTGATGGTAGGTAAAAGGGCAGACAGGAAAGCTTGGAGTTTAGGATAGGGAAAAGCTGGAGGATGCCAAGAGCTAAGCAAGGATTTGATGGGTGTGGTTTGATGCATGGATTGATACATTTGATACAAGGATTTGATGTGTATGATTTGATGCAAAATTGGCTAAACTTCTAGAGTTGGAAGAGCAGCAGATGAACTCTTACAAATTTTGTGTTTTTCTGCTACAGGAATTTCCTTCTTGGGAGGAGTCCTGTATTTACGGGAATTGCTTGGATCCAGTACAGAACACCACCCACCCTGTCACAATCTTGTCTGTGTCTAGGATCCAAAAATCCTTGCACTAGAACTTCCTCTTCTCCCATCTGGACCTAGAAGTGTTTCCCCAAAACCTCACAGCCTCCAAGTCAACACCGTAGTAGCCAGGGTGACCCTACTTCCCTTGTCCAGGAAGCAACTCCAGAGCTTGTCTTTATTTTATTCTTGGGTTGCACAGTTGGAGGCTTGAAATATTCTCTTTTCAAATCTCTTGCGTTTTGCTGTAAACACAGCCTGGAATGGGGTTGTAGGCAAACGGTTCGAGGGGACTCGGCACTCTTCTCTCGCTTTAGGCCTCTTTTGCTGGAGGCCAGGGCCCTTGGACCTTGGAAGGGCTCCAGGATAAAAAGCTTCCCGCCAGCTCTGAAGAGCTTTCAATTTTGGAAAGAATTCTGACTGAATTTTCAGCTCCGCCTCCGGCAGCAGGGTGTGCGTCACCATGGAGACGGGGCCGGCCTGCCTGCTCGGCTGCCATTGGCTGGGGCCGCGGGAGATAAAAGCCAGCCCCGAGTGCGCAGGGAGTTAACTGTGCGGACCGGACCCAGCGAACGCCACCCAGCTCCACTCTAGCTCCACCGATCGATCGCCGGGACCATGGAGAACGGGTGAGACTGAGCATCAGGCCCAGAGACCTCTGACGCCCCTGGAGAGGGTTAATAATTGTCATCGAGACTGGGGAAACTTAGCACCTTGGTCCGCAAGGACCAGGGAAAGGGAGCGAGCACCCTGGAGACGTGGAGCGGCCTGGCACGGAGCCCGGTGCCCGGGGTTAAGGGTGGTGCCAGGATCAGGGCGACAGAACTGTGGGACAGACAGCGAGGGCAGGGCACGTGCGGGAGTCCAGTCGGGGTGGCACCGCGGAAGCAGGAGGGGGACATGTTTGTGCAAAAAAAAACCTGTTTTTGCGTCCATCTGTGTGCATGTTAGGGGTGCAAGTGGAGGGGGAGGCACACCCCTCACTCCACACCACAGACTTGGTCTGCCCACCCCGTACGTTCTTCACAGATGATCATTTTGGGGTCTAGGTAACAGGTACTTTTGGTGCTCGAGCCTGGAGCTCCTCTTTTAGCGGAAGGGTGATTCACCTCCCTTGCCAACTCCTTCCTACCTTCCAAACTGGAAGTCAGATTCACCAGTTGGGGATGGAGTGTTCAGGGAGAGAAGGAAAGTCTTTATTCACTGAGCAGAGCAGCACACACCAAGGGTTGAAAAACCCTTCTCTTTGCTTTGGTCCTAGAATTCCCAGTCCAAGTCATCAGTATAGGGATCACCCCGGTGCTTTTTAGGCGACTGGGAGCTAAGGGTGTTCTTGCAGGGTGGACACGAATCAGGAAGTCCTATGAGCTGTGTGCTAAACACTGTAGCTCCTTTCATTTTCTTTTCACCTCTTAAGAATGCGTGTTATTGGTTAATTTGTCACCAACCTGTAATGACTCTATTCCCTCCCTCAACCTGTTACCCAACTATTTCCCTGAGGGTAGCCTGATTTACTGTGGAATTTTGTCTGGTTTCCCTGACTTTTCTGCTTTGTTTTGTTTTTGAGACAGAGCCTGGCTGTGCTGCCCGGGCTAGACTACCAGGGCTTAAGAAACCCTCTCACAGCAGCCTGGCAAGTGGGACCACAGGTGCTCACCACCATGCCCAGCTCCTGGGCACTGCTTCTTGTTGTTGTTGCTGCTGCTGCTGCTGGTGGCGGTGGCGGTGGCGGTGGCGGTGGTGGTGGTGGTGGTGGTTTGTGTGTGTGTATGTGTTTTGAGACAGGATCTTGCTACCAAGCTGGCTTTGAACTCACTGTGTAGCCCAGGCTGATCTCAAACTCGAAGGCGATCCTCTTCTTTCAGCCTTCCAAATGCTGGGATTACAGGTGTGTGCCACCACACACTGCACAGGCTCTGCTTTTGAAGAAAAAGAATTTCCTCTGGAAAGTTAATTCGTTGTATTCAACTCTGTTACACTTCAATTCCACCTCTGCGCACAATCTTCGATCCTTCCGATGGGTTTGATGGAATCAGAGTTGGAACTGAGAACAGTTCCAGATTGACTCTTGCTAGGAGTGTAGGGGCTCTTGATATTTGTTTGCTGTTATATCCTGAAGGGAAGCAGTCTTGGTGTGAAGAAAAGGGATGATGGAAGTAGTCAGGGACCAGGAAGAACAGCAGGAGATGATCACAGACAGCAAAAGCAGAAAAAGTTTCCCATTTTCGGAGCTTCTTAACAAGCATTTAATCTGCAGGGATAGGGCCACAATCTGCGCTTGTAACAAGCTTCTGCAGAGAATTTATGCAGTCAATCCTAGTTTATCCTTTGGCAGACAACCAGTGTTGTGGATTCATTGTGGCCTGTTGTATTGCAATAGTTTAGTCTCTGGTCTTGGATACCTTTGCAGTTCCATATGACGGGAGTTTGTGGGGACCCTGGAGTCTTAGAAATAAGCATCCAGGAGAAACTCAGAATGGCACATAGACTTCTACTATTTGTGTTCCTATTGCTTTTTGTTTTTCCTTTCCTTGCTTTTTCTGTTTTCTTTTTTTTTTCTTTTTCTGTTAATCAAAATGTTTAGACCCAAGAGCTAGGTGTGTGGTAGACCTGTAGCCCCAGCTACGTGAGAAGCTAAGGCAGGACGATCCCTTGAGTCCAACAGTTGGACTCCAGCTTCAGTGATGCTACTTCCCTATAATACAAACACACACACACACACACACACACACCGGGGCCAGGTTTGTGGCAATTTAGGGTTAGAGTACAGTATCGTTAGGCCCTGGATTCCATTGCCAGCACAAGGTAGGGGTTGTGGGGATTATTAGCCTATTAGTATTTGACTGAGGAATGAACTAGAGGATGAATTTCTAAGCGGAAATTTTTTTTTTCCTGCTTTCAGGGCACTTAGGCTAAATTACATTTGGTTTTTTCTTTGAAACAGGGTCTCACTGTATAGTTCAGGCTGGTTTTGAACTTACTATGTATCCTAGGCTGGCCTTGAACTCATGGTGATCCTCCTGCTTCAACCTCCCAAATGCTGGGATTACAGGCATGTGCCACCAAGCCTGAAATAGGCTCAGTTGCATTTTGAGTGTCCCTAGGGGATAGATAGGGTACCAAAGAAGAGTGTATTAAATTTATCACTGCCCTCAGGAAGGTCTTAATTGCATTTTGAGTGCTCTTCTCAGTCTTAATCTCTTTATTTCATTGCACTTCTCTGGCCCCTATAATCCCTCCTGAAGCCTTTGTTATGAGAATCTGTGCTAGAGGTATAAGTCAGTGGAAGACCACTTGTCTAGTAAATGGGAGGCCCTGGGTTTGATCCTCAGCACCACAATGAAAGTAAAACAAGACAAAAACCTGCACATATTATCAACTAGACTGTTAGTGGAGACAGAGTTCTTTAACTTTTGCCAGACCCTCCATTTAAGGGATTTCATGACTGATTTGCTGCAGGCATGTGGCCGCTACCTCTGGGCTAGGTTTTGTGTTCCCTGATATCTCAACACCTGCCAGCCTTTCTGCAACAGAGGTCATTTGTCTGTATTACCACTGGAATGGGAGTAGAATTCACTGTGATTTTCTTTTTACCCCCTAGATTCACATATGAAGATTATGAGAACACGGCACAATGGCTCCTCTCTCATACCAAGCACCGGCCCGAAGTAGCAGTGATCTGTGGTTCTGGGTTAGGAGGTCTGGCTGACCAATTAACTCAGGCCCAGTTCTTTGACTACAGCGACATACCCAAATTTCCCCAAAGCACAGGTACTTGCAATTGGAAGAGGGGGATGAAACAGAGAATACTGATGGGACTCTGTGGAATTCAATCAGGGAAGTCAGTGTCACTACTCCTGGATCTAGCATTTGACCAGAATCAAATGTCATAAGAGGGAAAAAGACTACCACAAAATTCCTCTGAAATAAATTTCTTAAAAGTGCATGTATCAGTGGGACTAAGATGACATCTTTCCTATGCTTTACTGACTTACTGCTCCTTAAAACTCCACAACACTTTTCCCTGCACGTGTCTCCTCCCATACACTCATCCCTCTTGTTACCTCCATCCTGTACCTTAAGTGGGAAAAATGGTATCTACAGCCTCCCAGGACAAAGTCAGGCCTCTCTCTATCTCTAGCTCCAGGTCTAAGATAATATACACATTGCACAGCAACAAATGAACACACAGACCACTGTGTTCTTACAGACATACATGCAAGCTAATACACAAGACCTAATTCACATATACCTCTTAGGAGGGGAAAGGGATGCATGGTGGACCTCTGAGAAGTCAAAAGACAGCATATGCAGCATTCTAATAACAGCCAGAAAGCTAAGCCCAAGACTCAGAAAAGTGCTAGGTGAAGCCAGACAAGGTGGCAGACAGTTATAATCCCAGCACTCTGGGAGGCTGAGACTGGAAGATTGTAAGTTTGAGCCCAGCTTGGGCAACTTAGTGTCTTAGCAATACAAAAAATAAAAAGGACTGAGGATGTAGCTCAGTGCAAAGGCCTAAGTTTCAATTCTCAGGACCAGAAAACAAACAAACAAACAAACAAACAAACAAAAAAACTAGGTGAAAACAGGGCAAGTAAAAGATAAGTTTAATTTTTTTTCTTATTATATGAGAAGTTTATTGAAGATCCCAGGGCAGCAGCAGGAACAGGCAGAAGGGCAGAGTGGGCAAAAAAAGAGGATGAGGTGGCTGGGCATGGTGGTGCATGCCCATAATCCCGGCACTCAGGAAGCTTGGGCAGGAGGATCGCCATGAATTTGAGGCCAACCTGGGCTACATAGTGAGTTCAAGGCCAGTCTGAACTACATAAAGACCCTGTCTCAAAACAAACAAACAAACAAACAAAAAAAAAGATAAGGCTAATTTATTTGGTTCACTTATTCTCAAATAATTAACTTCCATTTGTTTACTTATTAATTTTTTAAGATTTCAATCTTCCTCTATTTCTGGATAGTTAAAACTTTTAGAGTAAGACTGGGAGACCAGAGCAAGAAGCGTGGAAACAGGGTTTAGGGAAGGAACTGTTAAAAAGAGGGAGGGCCAAAGGAGGACATAAGTCTCAAAGGGAGATAGTAGTGACATTGGCTCATTTGCTCCTCCTACCTCTTATAAGAAGGGCACTGAATGAAGAGATAATTTTAAGTTTATCTGTCTGTCTCTCTCTCTCTCTCTTTCTGTTTTTGAGATAGGGTCTCTCTATGGGGTTCAGGCTGTACTTGAATTCACTTTGTAGCCTAAGTTGGCTTTGAGTTCATGGCAGTCTTCCTGTCAAGTGCTGAAATTACAAGCCACCATGCCCAAGTCTATTTATTTTTTTATACGCCAGTTGGGTTTTCATAACTGAGTTTTGCTCTGTGACTAGTAACTTTGTAATCTCCTCCAGTCACTTCCTGTTGGTTCTGGTCCCTTGCCCAGACCATCAATTCCTTAAGGAATAAATTGGCCACACATTAGCGAAAATTGCCAAATAAGAGAAAAGGTGAAAATCAGTATTTTGTCTGTGGGGAGTTATCTGTATTTCCATTCCCCACAGGTATCTACACGGCTGTGCATTCCCACAGGACTGCTGTGGGTCCTAAGGAAGGAGGATTGCATGGGTTCAAATCTCGACTTCTCTCGCTGACAAATTTAGAAGAGGCCTATAATTACAGCCTTCAGTGTTAACCACTTTATTTTCTTCTTCTTCTTTTTTTTTTTTTTTGTTTTTTTTTTGGCACTGGGGATCAAACTCAGGACCATGTGCTTGGCAGATAGGCGCTTATACCGCTGAGCTAAATCCTTGGTCCTTCTGGCTTTATTTTCTACTTGCTTTTATCCCATTCCAGTATAGCTTTCTCATTCTTTTGAAATTTGTTCTCAAAACTTTTCCTTTTTTAGCCTGGCATGGTGGCTCAAGCCTGTAATCCCAGCACTCGGGAGGCTGAGACAGGAGGATCATTTCAAGTTCGAGACCAGCCTGGGCTACAAAGTGAGCTCAAGGCCAGTCTGAACGGCATAGTGAGACCCTGTCCCTCAAAAACAGGGCTGGGAGGGATCTAGCTCAGCGGCCTAAGCGCCTGCCTGGCAAGCGTGAGGTCATGAGTTCAATCCCCAGTGCCAAAAAAAAAAAGCTTTCCCTTTTTTGTGCTCACACTGAACATCCTTTCCTCTACAGCTCTAATTCCTGGTTGCCTTGTATGATTATGATCATCTTCACCAGACTTTCAATGTCTTTAATCATGACCCCACATGTAAAGTACATGGAGTAGTGCATTGTAGTGCTCAGAGGTGTGTGTCCATGAAAGTGTGTCCCGTTCATTTTCCTTTCCTGTTCGTGCACAGTGCCAGGTCACGCTGGTCGGCTGGTGTTTGGATTCTTGAATGGCAAAGCCTGTGTGATGATGCAAGGCAGATTCCACATGTATGAAGGATACTCACTCTGGCAGGTAAATCAGGGTCATAGGCCTGTTTGGATCTGGACTAAGGGGAGAGAAAACTATCCTTTTTATTACTGTCTTGTCACTTTCTTGTTGCAGGGACAAAATACCGAACAGCCATAACTTGAAGAAAGAGAGGGTTCGGTCTATAGTCAGCCAGAGTGGAAGGGGATGGGCAGAGGGAAGCTGCTCACATCATGGTGGTCCAGAAATAGAAAGGAGGACCCAGGGAGGGAGATACACCCTTCTAGGCCATACTAGTTACTTACCTATTTGGCCTATGTAGATTTTCGTCCTTCTATCTCTTCTTTCATTATGTGTATTATGTGCCTCTGCATAGGTAGATTGAAATTTTTTTGATCTCTGCTTCTGAGGTGACATTCCCTGTGAGGGTTTTCCGGCTTCTGGGAGTGGATACCCTGGTCGTCACCAATGCAGCTGGAGGGCTCAACCCCAAGTTCGAGGTTGGAGACATCATGCTGATCCGTGATCATATCAACCTACCTGGTTTCTCTGGTCAGAACCCTCTCAAAGGACCCAATGATGAAAGGTATGTATCTTGCTTCTTTATTTCCAAGTAAGTAGGATTTAAGGACTTGTACAGGAGTTAGAAACAAGTCCATTTAATTTCATTTATCTGAGCTAATCCATCCTTTGATCTAGGTTTGGCGATCGTTTCCCTGCCATGTCTGATGCTTATGACCGGAATATGAGGCAGAAGGCTTTCAGTGTATGGAAAGAAATGGGGGAGAAGCGAGAGCTCCAGGAAGGCACCTATGTGATGTTGGCTGGCCCCAACTTTGAGACTGTGGCAGAGTGTCGCTTGCTGCAGAAGCTGGGGGCAGATGCTGTTGGTAAGAAGAGCGGACTTTGGCTGGAGGCTCGAGGGAAGGATCTGGTAAAAGAGCAATGGGGAGAAGTAGATTATAGACATAACAGAACTTGAAGAGGGTTTGCTTTAATAGAAAGGTAAATTAAACTGACTTGCAGGAAAACAAAGTGGGGAGGTCTGCTGAGATGTAGCACAAGAGTTTAACAGCATCAGGGCTAATCATCTACTCACAATTTGACTCCTCCTAAGAATCATTTTAACACACATCAATATAGTCAACTTCTGCACCTCTGGGTGGAAGGTAGACCTCTGTCATTAGAATGGACTTTGAAATTACCATGAATAACTCATGGCATTGGCAATATTTATAAGAAATCTGTGAGACCTTCTGAGGCCTCACTTATTTTAAGCAATCCAAGATAATATAAGCTCTATATAAGTTAGCCGTGTCTCAGGATGCTTATTGAAGAATGATCAGACTAAAGGGTGAGAAGAGCCATTTGCAAATCTTAACAGTTGATGTCTCTGTTCCTCCCATCAGGCATGAGCACAGTACCAGAAGTTTTAGTTGCACGGCACTGTGGACTTCGAGTCTTTGGCTTCTCGCTCATCACAAACAAAGTCATCACGGATTATGAAAGCTTGGAGAAGGCCAATCATAAGGAAGTTCTAGAGGCTGGGAAACAAGCTGCCAAGAAATTGGAGCATTTTGTCTCCCTTCTCGTGGCTAGCATTCCACACTGTGACAATGCCTAATAACCACTCCTGGAGGGGTTGGGTGCCTCCCTGATGGAATCCAATTGACTGCTACCTGCTTTGGCCTCTTGCTGAGGTCATGTGCCTCTATTCTTAGGTAGCAGAAAGAAAATGAGCTCTCTATCCTTCACATTCCCTACTTTCTTCTACTGGACCTTTCTGGTACCAAGTCCTCTTGCTCTGTTGTCTTTTCAAAGCAGTTTTTCTACCTTTTCTGGAAGAACTGGAGCCCAGTGCCCTACCACACCTGGAGACATGCCCATGATTTGACATAGGCCTTTGAACTCCTAATGATAGCTACTACTAGCTCTGTGAGATGACACTCTCATGTTCTTGGGGCCCTGTTCTGCCTCACTTACAGCACTAGAGAGCAAATAAGGACCAGCTCATACACCATAATATTTTGAGAATAAAGAGATGAAATTATTTTTTTACTCTTTTGTGCAACTTGGGATGAGGCTAGAGCACAGGCCAAGATTGACACAAATGGTTGTAAGATCCCGGTCTTGGGTGACTATCTCTTTCTCAGACAATAGTTAAGAACTGAAATGAGAAAGTATGTGAGCAGCAAAGAATGAAGGAAAGATAAAATGGTAAAGGATGTTACTGCCTTAATTGTCACTTATTAAATGCTATCTAGTCATTATCCTTTTCCTTGTATTCTTTCTCTCCTATGTTGTATATTCTTACAGGGTAGTACAAGTACCCCTTTGTCTGCTGCCAGCCACCCCACTGCTGACTAGAATCCCCAGGAAAACCTGTGAAATACTCAGCTTCTCTTGGAGCACCTGCTTTCCTCCTGCTTTCTTTCTGGGTTTTGCTCTTGCTTTTGCTTGATCAAACCTCCCTGTGACTCCACATTCAAGCATAGTTCTTTGTGGGCTCACTAAATTTTTTGCTTTTGCTTATCAGCTTACATTCAGCTGCCTGGCATGTTTGGAAACCACACTACCCTCCCACTCCTATGCACCATTTAAGAAAGGACAGCACTGCCTGGTGCAGTGGCCAATCTAAGCAACTCAGTGAGATTCTGTCTGGGCTGGAGATGTGGTATAGTGGCCCTGGTTTTCATCCTCAGTTCCCAAGACTGCCATAAAACAAAACAAAGCAAAGCAGAGCAAAACAAAACAAATGAAACAAAAGGAGCAGTGCTAGATGGGCCTCTGTTTGTAATGATATTTCAGTTGTTAATGGTATAACATGGAAGAAGTATTTTGGACAGAAGGCTTTTGAGAACTCTTTCAAATTATCCTTTGGTAATTAATCTACTTAGACGAGCCCAGCCCAAAGAAAAATCATCCCGGAGTAGGTACATTGCTACCGTTCTTCAGTTCTTTGTACTTCTATACACCACTTAACTCTCCTTGGGCCTCCAATCCACCAGAATGTGTTACTTGTCTCCAGTTTAGAGGAAAGTACTGTGCTTCCTTTGGATATACGTAACTATAACTTGTTTATGTAACGAGATGGCTTATAAGTGTTTTAATCCTTGAATAGTACTTGGCTAATAAAATGCTAAATTGAGAATATAAAAATGCTGTCAAGTGGCTCACCATCTTAAGGTACTTATGCATCACCTGTTGTATAAGACTTGTATAAAATAGATACAAATCAGCTTTGTGTGTGTGTGTGTGTGTGTGCGCGCGCACGTGCACACATGTAAGCACTCGAACCTAAGAGCTGTACTCACAGCTTCTGAGCTTAGTCTTGAAGGATGAAAGGAAGAGGATTTTGCATCTGAAAACCAAAGCATAGACCTGGAAGTGAGGCATGTCCACAGGTCATTGTCATGGAGTGTGCTAGTAACAGAAACGTGATTGGAAGGCTGAGGACAGCTGCTTGGCTGTCCTGCACTCTGCTCTGCCTCTTGGTCAGTCTGAACAGGCACTGTAACAGTGCCGCCTGAAAAACATGTCCTGGAGATACCTGAGTATGATATGAAGGCATTTTTAGCTTTCTAGGTTTAATAAGCAAGTATACGAAATTTGTGTGTACTATATGAAAACATAACTTTATTTAAAAAAAAATCTATTGAGATAAAAGTCACATACCGTAAAACTCATCCATTTACAATGTACAATATTTGGTACATTCACATCAATGCAATTATTGCCAGTTAATTTTAGAACATTTCATCATCTCAAAAAGAAACTATATCCACTCCAACCTCCCCACTCCCCACGATGGGCCCAAATCACTAATCTATTTTCTGTCTCTATATGTTTAACTATCTTGGGCTTTCATGTGAATAGATTTATGTGGAACTATGTAGACTTTGTGACTGGCTTCTTTCACGTCACATAATATTTTCAAGATTCATATTGTACTGTAGTACATACCAGTGCAGTACTATTTTTTTATGGCCAAATATTCCATTGATACTACATTTTGTTTTCAAGTAAGAAAAAAAAAAGAGACTACATTTTCTTTATGAAGGGTCTTCAGTTTAAAAGTGTATTATCAACCAAGCCCAAATGGAATCTATCCGTGTAGGAAAGCAAGAAAAATACGGGGCAAAGTTAAGGGAACTAGGTCTGGAAGGGTCCCCTTGACAGAGGCAGTTCTTGAAAACAACTAGTGAAGAGTCCATTCTTTTCCAGGGGGCTTACAGGGTGCCTGAAAAATACCTTGGCTTCCTTGAGTCATGGTTAGCATCAAAATACACAGTCAAGTCAGGCTTGCTTTCTTGATCCTACCGTGGTCATCTTTATCAACATCATGTTCATTAATCATGTACTATGCATGTGAAATTCTCCTAAAAGTCATAATATGAACTAGTGTACCACTAAGAGCTTGCAATTTAGAGTCGATTTAAAAGAGTGAACAATAAGGCTGAGTTACATATCCTTGATGGTTACTACCAGTGTGTGTTTTTGTTTTTGTTTTTGTTTTTTTAACATTGCATCGTCACTGTTTAGAATTACCTTTCTCCACTTAAGATTTGGGTTCCCTTTTTCCTGGGAGGAAGAAGGCATAATAAAAAAAAAGTACAATAATGTGTGAAAGGTAGCATATGCTGAGTGTTGATGACCACATGTGCTATTGAAATTCAAAGGAGAATCAATACTTGTGGGAGATGCGTTTGAGGGTTGTGGAAAAAAGGAAGAGACTTAAAATAGGTCTTAAAGGACAGACAGGTGATGAGGATGTGGCGGAAGGATGCAGGCAAATTCAAGAATACTTAGTCATTTAAGAGATTAAAATGATTAAACTGAAGAGTGAATGGGAAGGTGGGAGGGAAAGTAAGGAGGGACCAGATTGTTTATGGATATTGAAGACTTTAAAAAAACTAAGGACCTATAGGTGAACCACTGTCCTAGTCTTTTTTTTTTTTTTCGTACCGGGGATCGAACTAACAGCCTCACGCTTGTCAGGCAGGCGCTTATGCCACTAAACTAAATCCCCTGCCCCCTATTCTTTTTTTAAAATCAACCATAAGAAAGGTTATTGCATTTAGCTCTGTGCAGCAGAACACACTTTCATTTTTATTATAAAACTACCACTTACCTTTGAGAGGTTTCTGCCTTAGTATAAATTATTGGACATTATGGCGGTCGTCTACCCTGACCACTACCTCCTCCCTCCTCTTCAGTCTTGATTACAACTTCCTCTTTCCTTTCCCCAGTGAGCAAGAGAATTCCAATC
>RJWT010023897.1:0-16660 GCA_004365215.1 Cuniculus paca | reverse complement strand
TCAATTCCATGATTGAAAAGACAATATTGATCCCAAATAGACAAGAGGCATAATCTGAAACAAAATTCTCTCTCAAAGTTTAGCTTGTGAACTTATTACACAGCAAAGGATCACAAAAAGCTGCAGCCAACATTTAAAACTGATAAAATACTCTATTCCAAGCCTCACAGCAGAAATAGGAAAGGATTACTGAAACCATGTCAGCCACAGCACAGCAACAGGAAGGCGTTAACCCTTATGCCTTTGACGTAAGAAAAACATTTAAAATACCCCATTTCCTACAAAATATCATTTCCCAGAGAAGCATAGTTTTACCCAGTCAGACGCCTGTGGGACCCGGGACTCTTCTTCCCCTGCAGGGGTGGCTTCTCTCACCCACAGCATCCTAGTTAATGACCTGACTCAGCCGTGCTTCTCACCAGAGTCGCATAAGCACAGCACGAAAAGGAAAGTGTGCAAAGGCAATGGAAGAGTACAAAACAGTCACTTCTGAAACTTGCTGATGCTCAAGAAATCAGAGACCCTTCATTGAAGAGGGCTGCGTATGCCTGAGAGCTTTGTGCTTGAGGAAATACTACTTAGAGGTAGCTGTGGTTCTGGTTTATATTTAACTATAATTTGCTGTGTCCTGTCACAGAAGGTTCCAATATTCTCAGCAAAGTAAAAGCACTCTGAATTTCCTCCTCACCACCCCATAGCTTCCCCCTAGAAAAAGGTAAGAACTTAATGGGACTGCACGTGGCATAGGAGCTAATTCAGTAATTCCACAGCCTTGGACGGACAGGACTAGGGAAGGCAGCTGGATGCCCGAGCTCTAGGAGCTGGGCCTGCACAAGTGTGGAGGTCTGACATGTCCACAGCACACTGGGCAAAGAGGGGAGGGACTGTTTAGGGTGCACATATAGATAATTCCTTGTATGTACTTCATGGCACATTCTGCCACAGCAACAACATAATCTAACCAGGAAGGGAACTGGCAGTACTCTTACATTTCAAAGAAGTCTGTGCCCCCAGTCCACTCTCCACCTATACTCATGCAAGAAATAAAAATCAGTATTATCTATTTGATGTATAGCCTTATGAAAAGCAGGCAGGTGGGGTAAAAGAGCATATTCTACAAGTCACTTTGGATAGATTTTTATAACCTGAAGTATGATGAACGTTTCCTCTCTACACATGTATCACTGTATAGTCCTGCACTCACATGAACACAGTTTAAAAAAGAACTCAAGCATGAACAGTGAACCCACAGGGCAGGGTTACAGGAGGTGTGAGAGCTGCTGATAAACTTATCCAGTGTGTCAACAGCTCTGCTCTGAGCCTCTCCTGGATTCGATACTCTGAATGTTAAATTGAAAGGAACAGAAAGAACCAAATAATCAGATCAGATTATGTCCAAAATCATTTAAATGACTGAAAAAATGTCCACTGGCTGAAATACTCATTTTTAAAAAGCCAATAAACTGAAAACTTCAAAAGATAAAGTGGTGCAAGAGTCTTCCTCCCATCTCCCTCTTCAAATAAGTCATTAAATACACTGGGTAACATTATACTGTGTTTTTATCATAATATAAACAATTTCCATCATCATCCTGAATATTACTTTATAAAGATAGATATTTTAAAAGGCTTTCAAAACAGTTTTAAACCCAGCAGTTGAGAATAAAGCATTAAGAGTTTTGTTGACAGTAACACATTTATGTGGTAAGTGTATGAATTTACAATCATACATAGTATATGTGTGCGTATACATATATATATATTTTTATTTATTTATATAAAAAAAAACAAACTTGGCCAGAAGTTAAGGCTACCTACAAAGTTGTCCAAGTAAATTTTGCTTGTCAAAATAATTACAAAATTAAAGTTATACATGCATTTTTAAATCATCTAAATCACTGACAAAATGAATTTCAGCATCCAAAGTTTTCAAATTAACTGCAAGAAAGTGCTACAGGCATTTATTTACATTTTCTTAATATGAATCAGTGTTCTTACATTACATTTACATTTTTCACTAGCCTCAAAAGTATATAACCAAAAACTAATTGTTTACAATTTGGTACCTAGCACTCTTAAAAGAGAATAGGTTGCAAATGGCAGGCAGGCAGCAAGCATCATTTACAAATCTGCTGTCTCACACACCAGGGTTCAGTTTATAACACTGTTTAACTGACACGTGGTTGAATTCTAAGCCTCAAAAGGGACAAGAGTGAACATTTCATTAATAATTATACATACCGGAAACTAAATGACAAAGGTTTCAAGCTTTTCCCACTCAAATCAAAGTCAATAATTTAAACGAGGAACAAAATAAAAATAAAATGTATCTTCATTTCAAAACAAAAAGTCATTTATGATGTGTGCCTAAAATATTTAAATCTTTAAAAAAAAACTATTTGGAATAAATGTTTCTGAGATTAATTTCAGAAAATATATTTATAAGTATATCTCTATAGACCTTTGAGAGCTTTAAAGGAACAGAATTTACTAAGATGCACAAGTCATTTAACCAGCCAATGTATTATTTTAGGAAATAAACTAGGACAGCTAAATCTATATTACTTCTAATGTAGTGAGTTTTCCATTTCCAATTTGAACACTTTAAAATACCTTTTTTTCCCATCATCACAAACTTCATACAGCATTTATTTTAGGATGAAAATGGCAGCAGGAACAAGATTTTAAAAACAATAATGTTGAATGCTAAGGGTGTTTTGTCCCTGATGATCAAAAAGAAAATCCTATTTTGGATGTGACTGAAATTTAGTATCTACTTAGGCACTATCTTAATAAAACCAGCACCTCGATTATTAGTGCCTGCCTAATCAGGCAATGTTTAAAACAAATTACTGAAATAATTTTCCTCTTTTAAAAGAGTTTGTTCCTATTAAATGAAAAAATATTTTTATTTACTGAGTCAACAGCATATTTTGAGCAACTCATAGCCTTTTTATGAGTGCTGATTTACTAAAAGAAAATATTCCAACTCTTTACAGCAAAGTTCCAACTAGAGAATTCAGGCATCATTGAAAAGGTAGGTCAGGTAAAAAGGTATTAATACTTAGTGATGTAACAGTTTTTTTAATAACTTTAAATATTATTTCTCTAACAGTTTTTCAGTAACCATGTCTAAAGAATACAATGTTTAAGGATAATATACAAAATCACCTTAGGGAATTACTGCAAGATGCTACTTTGCCAACATGGCCTAGCATCTATCTTAGTTTATTTTCCCTTCATCTTTGCTTAAAACAAAACAAAAAACCACCTAGAAGGTGAGTCAGGTGATTGTCTTTGTGAGCTATTTGATACAGACTGTGGCAGAAGATGAAGAGAACAGAATGACATATTTAAAAAGCTAAACCCAACAGAGTATTTCCACTGTTAGGATCCAGTAGAATGCAAGCTAGGAATAGGATAGAATTTGGAAATCCGGCTCTGTGTTGATGGGTTAAGGCATTCTGACTCTCCAGTCATTTTAAAGAAAACTTCTTGTTCCTGTAGCTTCCTGGCAAACTCTTCTTCTAGAGTCTAAAACAGGAAGGGACAAAGAAATTGTTATGTGCTGCTGTTACACTGTGTACAGAATTTACTTTGGCAGGCAAGACAAAACTACTGGCCTCAAATACTTTCTGTGTAAGGAAGACATGACTACTCAGGAGTTAAGTACATCATGTTTGCACAGCCCAGGTTCAAGACTCAGCTCAGTCACATTAATAGATAACTTGAGTCAATTACTTAAGACTAGTTCCTCTGCCATGAAATAGTGGTAATACCACCTACCTCATTGATACACTGTGTGAAGACTAAAAGTGATGATGCACTTAACACGTTGGAAGCATCCAACAGACAACACCTATAAACTATTATCTGTCTCTCCCACATATCAATTACTGGTTCTTATGCTAGGTATCGACGTGATGTTTTTCTTGCACACTAGATTGTGTAAAGCTCTGTAAAGGTAAAATCTATACTAGATTCAAATTTATAGCCCCATAATACAGAGCAAAAATAGTTAAGTGTTTGATAAATATCTGAATTCAAGGAGACCTAATCCTAAAGGCAAAGGTTTTATATTAGGAGGCTGGGCCTTTGGGTTATCAGTAGGCCATGAGATGGAGCTTCTAGGCATTAGTGATGCTGTAAGAGGCTGAAGAGGAAGTGCCTCCCTCTCCATTGTGTGAGGACACACAGGTAGGAAGTCAGCAGTCTGTAACTCAAAATAGGACCCTTGCCAGAAAACGGCTATTCAAGCACCCTGATCTTGGAATTCCTGGCCTCTAATTTATTGTATATTTTCATAGTGGCCCAAATTGACTAAGACAGGGATCAAAGACTGCCAACAATTAATTTAGAGGTAAGTGCTATTGTTGAGGTCCAAAATATAGGAAGGGATGGAAAGATACAGGAAGGTTTGTCAGGAGAGGTAAAACTGGAGCTTAGTCATGAAGGAATGGTAGGAATTTGATAAGCAGGACAGGGAAGGCATGCCAGACACAGGAAGCTGAAACAGTAACACAAAGGCAGGAAACCGCAGAGCACTGAATGGCAAGTCTATACTGCTGGACATGCAATGGGAACAAAGTGGCTTCTAGGAAAAGAAGCTTAAGATTGGCCCAAATGTGTCACTATAAAGGCTCTAAGGTCAAACTGAGGCATTTATAATATACACTGATGGCACTGACAATTTACCAACACCGCAGTGACAGCATCAGAGACATTCTTGAGGATAAATGCTCTGGCGATGGCAAGCAAGTCGGAAGAAGAAAGAAAGGGAACTAAGTAAGGGCAGAGGGACCAGGAGGACATTACTGAACAATTTCAGCAGATAGTAACACAGCGATGGGAAAGAGAAGGAAAAATATTATGAAGAGAATTAAAACTAATTAGTATCTCATAGAGTGTATCATTCACAGAAAAGTGATCATCCAGGTCTCTAGCCTGCATGGCAATGAAGAGAAAGGAATGCAGGGAAGAACATCAGATGGTGGGCAGAGCTGCAGAGAATCGGGAATGACACAATGAATGTGAAGGAAAAGGATGCCGAGTTTGATTTGATGTTTATGGAGTTTCTTTCTCCAATCAGCTCCAGCAAGTATGTACTGATCACTTCCAATGTGCTAGGGGCTACACCCAGGTAAATATCAGTGAGTGAAGAGACAGATAGCCCTGCTTTTACGGAGCTTAAATCCTCACAGAAGACAAGCAACAAACACATCTGATATGGATGAACGTTATGAAGAAACTCAAAGACACAAGTGGTGACACAGAATGTCTGAAGTGAGCACTGATGAAATGACACCTGAACAAAGGCTTGAATGGAATGAGGAGGAACAGAATAGCCTGACAGAAAATGGCAGTATCAGGCTTAAGCCATTATTAACAAAAACCAATGAGCAACCACACCATTGAGCAATGGCACCATGCAGTGCGTGCCCTGGGTACTGAGATGGTGCCACACACACACGACTTCCTTTAACTTTAGGGAGAATATATTGCTAAATTTTTACAAATAAGGAAAACTGGGCCTAGAAATTCTAAATGACAAAATGCATCACTAGTGTTTAGCACTGAGATTTGAACCCATATCTATATGACTTTAAGAGTTTCTATTCTGTCCAACCCACTAGCTCAGTTTTTGAATTGTTCTTAAATATACAACAACTGACCTACAAGATCAGGAAGACAAAGGACAGAACTGAGAGTGTAAAACTTGGAAATGTCTGTATCTCAGGAGACTGGATGACAAAGAAAAGGGGATAAACAGCACAAAGAATGAAGAGAACTGTCATAAAAACCAGGTGAGGGGAAAATTTTGTAAAATTTTTTTTTTGTCTTTTTGAGACAGAGCCTCACTATGCAGTTCAGGTTGAACTTGAGCTCACTTTGTAGCCAGGCTGGACTCAAACTTGCAACAATCCTCTTTCCTCAGCCTCCCAAGTGCTGAGATTATGTAAAATGGTATTTCTAGGACTTCATTATTAGTAACTCACTTGTGACTACTGTCAAAGAGCTGAAATGAGGGATCTGAGGTAGAAGCCGGCCTCTAAGAGTTAACAATGAACCTGGAGAAAAGGACCTGCCACTGTTTATTCTTTTGAAGCTGTTTAATTCTGAGCAACAGGAATGATCTATTCAAAAATGATCTATTCAAAAAACTTAAAAATAAATTTTATCTCTAAAAGCACACTGTTACTGACTCAGTTATTTCACTTCTTCTAGAAACCTCTGGCTAAATGCCTATTTCTTGATTGGTTGGATAGATGAACGAATGAAAGGAAAGCTGAAGTGTATAGCCCATGAAAAATAAAGGTTTAGGCCTGAGAGTTTACAAAGGGATAGGAATCACAGTGACAGCCAAAGAGAGTCGAAATGGTTAATCCTGAAACCAGGCCAGCAGGGAGCCAAGTATAAACAAGAGAAATGGAGGGACAGAGGGAGGCGGGGCAAGACATTCCTATTTTCCTAGATTTTAATTGCATACAGCATACAATGGCCTTGTAATCTGGCACCAGTTAACTTGTCCAGACTCAGCTGTCTTTGCTTCCTTTCCTCCTTTTTTTCCTAATGCCCACACTTCTGCTCGTCCACCCTCACCCCCCTGCACCACGCTCCAATGACAGGAAACCACTTGCAATTCTCTATACACGTCATTTTCACTCAATCTTTTTTCTCTACTTAACATGCTCCAATCCATTCCAATCTGACCATTTGCCTAGAAAGCTCTTATTCATCCTTCACACATCACTTGGCTTACAAGAGGCCTCCTCTCTACAGCCTTCCTTGACTTCTCCAGGCAGACGGAAGCACTCCTCCACCTCTGACTGTACATTCTACTCCTTTCTCCTACAGCCTGCACTTTCATCCTTCAGAATAATGATCCCACCAATACACAGCTGCTTGTCAGGAGATTCTAAACCTTTTAGGAATAGGAACTTTGTCCTCTCTTCTCTATTCCTGTCCCTGACACTGTACCTGAAAAGCAGTCGGCAAAGAGCCAAGAGCTGGGTGACGGAGGAGTACAAACACATTTCAAGTAAAGCTTTTAAAGTCACCTTTTTCCGAGGCCTCAACTTCTCTCTCCATTCCTTTAATTCTTGGCTGTGTTCCTCATCTAACTCCTTGAGTTTCTGAGTCTCATGCTCAACCAAAAGATGGCATTTTTCATTCTGAAAGCAAAGTTTGGATTAAACAAATTTCAGACAAACTAAGCACTTTTTAACAAATACAATTTTCTTCTAAAATAATAAATTATTCAAACATAAAGACATTAATTTCAAATTCTCTAAAAACCAAGGCCCAAGAATTATGAAATAAGTAGTTTCATTTTTGTAAGTTTAGAGCTAGATCTGTCTAAATAACATATGAAAAGAAAAACAGAATTAACTTGGCCCTTTACTACTTCTTTTTTGTCAGACGGTACTAGAATGTAGAATTAGGTACTATTCTACATGGGAAAATTAAGCAAATGTCTAGAGTATCCACACATTGTCTTTACTACTCTGAACTTTAAACATTTTAGGTTATGCACTAAACAGGCTGCCCATTCCAGGTAGGATCCAGAAACAGCCCTCTAAGTTTCTTAGGGAAAAAAATTCCCATCTATTTATCACTTTTTTTTTTTCAAAAACCTAAAAGAAAATCAACTATGTCCTTCTAAAAGGAAATGAAATTTTAAATTCAGAATCTGACAAACTGCCTGCATCATTTTGAAAACCTTCAATCCTCTTGCAAAATATCATTTACCTAATACTGCTTTTGCTTTGTTTGTTTGTTTAAGATAGGGTTTCACTGACCTCGGATTCACTATGTAGCGCAGGCTGGCCCCAAATTCCCAGCAATCTTCCTGACTCACCCTCTTGAGTGCTGGCATTACAGGTGTGCACCACCATGCCTGGCTTCTAGTCTGCTTTTGAATGACTCCATTTCTTAGGTTATAATTTAGCTTCATGTTTACATTAATCATGGTTATACAAAATATAAACAAATGTCTGTTATACTAAACTGATCTTCATTCTAGTTTATACAGGAAACACAACCTTTAAATTCCAGGGTTTTCATAAAAGTAAGTTGCTGTTTTTCCTTGGGCAGCTACTACTTTCTCCCCCGAGTCACGTGAGCTGCCTGCCTTCTACAAGCTTCCTGTCACCCTTCTGCGCCTAACCTGTAATTGATGCAGTTCTCGGACATTGGCCTCACACTGCAACTGAAGATCTCGCATTTGATTTTCATGTTTTTGATGCTGTGCCATTCTCTCATTTTTCTGCCTCTTTTCCTCTTGCGCAGCAAACTACAGACAAGAAAAACAAAGTATGGTTAATAAACAATGTGATTTCTACATATTCTAAAGCTATGAGTAAGGAATTGAACAAAATTTTAAATACAATAAACTAAAGCTACAAATACTACTATCCTATGACTCAACACTGGAGTTTCCATCATGACTTAGGCAAGAAAGGGAAAGCAGGAATATAGCACTTTCGATTAAAAATCTTGGTCCTCCAATTAAATTGCTTAGTGACCTCGGTTAATCTGTGTGATCTCATAGCAAAAGCATGTTTTGACTTAACAAGCTGTTCGAACTGGCGGGGCGCACCCGTAATCTAAGCACTTTGGGAGGCTGAGGCAAGAGGATCATTGGACCCAGCCTGGGCAACTTTGCAACTGAATGAGATATTAAGGGGGGTGGGGCTGGCAATGTAGCTCAGTATGAAGGCTCTGGGTTCAATCCTCAATACCGCAAAATAACAAAAACAAAACTGCCCACGCCATCTTATGCCTAGGGCTCAAGATCTATTTTGGGGCACAGGGAGGAGAGTTCTGCAGTCACCACCAGGAGAGGACTACATTGGAATATGCCATGTTCCTTGCCTCAGCCAGTGAGAGTTAAAGTGAACATCAGTACCAAGGTGGCTCTAAATGTTTACAATCCAGTTATGTGGCACTTAAAGTCATTCAGAAACTTAAAACTTAGAAGAGAGTAATTTGCTATTTACCTGTTTAATTTTGTCACGGTCCTGATCTGGTGTGGCTGTTGAGTTGATCCTCAGACTTTTCTTAAACATGGCCATTCGCGTCTTGGCTTCGCTGCGCTGAATCTTGGGCAGTCTCGCTCTTTCTTGAGTCTGTCGGTTTTTCAGTTCCTCAATGAGACGCTGATTGTAACGTTGCATTTGTTCTGTTTCCTAGGAATGTTTAAAACACAGTCCAGTTGTGGAGATGTAATTTAACACTTGTTCCCTTTCTGGACAGTGACCAGCAAAATATTAGGCAAAAACTAATTTAAAGAAAAGTAATTAGTGATGAACCTTATATTGAAATCCTTTCACTAAGAGAATCCACATCTGTAAATACTTGAACCATAACTGGAGCTAAAATAGCTACCTCTGAGATATAAGATGAAGATCGCGATTTTTAGCGGTAATGACCCTATGGCACAGGTGCCGAAGCTGGCTGTTTTGTTATCACAGAGAGCCTTTTAGAGGCTCACCATCACTGATGCAGGTCGTTAAGCACTGTAATTACTTTTCTTGTAAGCTGTAGAAGTCCACAGTCATGATCAAGATACAACTAATTAACTTTCAAGTTCATCAAATTTTAAGATAAAAGAAATAAAAAAATTCATTCTCTAAGAAACATAAAAACTGTCTTTGTATACTTTAAAATGAACAAAAAAAATCAGAAAATTTTTCTTTAACCTTCTCATGGCGCTTAAGCAGCTGATGTCGTTGCATAAAATATTGATCTTTAAGTTGCTGTTTGAGCAGCTGGTGTTTTTCTTGTAAGTGTCTTTCTTCAAGCTCCCAAATTGCAGCTTCTCGAGCTGGAAAGAAATAATTTTCAAAATGTCACTTGGCTCTTTTCACTAATGTACTTTGCTCTTCATTTTAACATTTACATAAAAGTATTCAATATACATAAACTGTACACATAAACTGACATTCTGAGTTACAAATAAAATGTTACCAATGTAAAGATAATACCTATTACCACTTTTCATTCTATTTTAACATCTTATAAACTTATAAACTGGAAATATCCTACCATGAAAACCAAAATTCTGTTTTGTTATTGTAAAAAAAAAAAAAGCTAATTTGTAGGGGGAATAAATACTTTAAACCCCATTTCATCAGGTAGCTATTAAGTAAACCAAATTATAAAGTATAAAGTTATTCTGATATATTTCTAGCATCACCTGGCCAGGAACATGTTTTAAAGTTGTTTTTTGTTTTTGGTTTTGTACAGTGGTACTGGGGATCAACTCATGATCTTGGGCATGCTAAGTACCCTACCTACCACTGAACCACACTGCAGCCTATTTTAAGTAAATGTTCATATTCACTTCTACTGTCATAAAGGAATTCCTTATCTTGCAGTAGTTCTTAATTTTAGTTTTTTCTTATTTACACAACTTTCCATAGCTTTTCTTTTACCATTCTGGCAAAGGAAAGCATTCAAGTAATTTCCAAGGTGTATCTCGGCAATGTTTTTGAGACATCATTCTGTGTGTACACACATGCCATGGAAATTTCATATACCTCTCATGAGCTGCTGTTTGTTATTCAGGCACTCCCTCTCAATGTTAGCCAATTCTGCCTTCTGTTGTTGGATGATCTTTTTAAGAGAGCCATCTAGTTCTTGTTGTTGCTTCTGAACAAAATCTTGTTCCTATTAGACACAGTTAACTATCAGTTAATAAGTATCTAAGCATCTGTTTATATATGTGACTGTATACATTAGTACTTAATAAAATTTATGTATTTATTTTTGTGGTGCTGAGGATCAAACCCAAGGCATCAAGCATGCTAGGCAACCATTCCACTGCTGAGCTCGATCACCACTGATTTCTAAACCAAGTTTACAAAGTTAGCAGGATTTTAAAATCACCAAAACTATATAGTACATATATAAACATATTAATCATCCAATTCAACTTGAGAAAAACTTTTACAATATGAAATATTCTAAATTCACTATTAAGAATGATACACACAAAAAAATTTACAGCCCATTCATAATTAAAATGCCCTAGGACATTAGCAGCATTGAGAAAACAATAAATTTACAACTTCCACATTTGTATGACTAGAACAAGAATAAACAAGAAATGCCTTTCAGGAAGAAGAGCAATAATGAGCTAGTAAGTAGAGGTGACATTAGAATTTTAAACTCTATCTTTCTAAGTTGAAAAGAGTAAGAAAAAAATACCATGACTGCCTTAACAAAGGAAGATGGATTCTCTATAGCCTATGCATGAAAGGAAGAACAATCATTTGAAGATTTAACTAGAAGTACTATATGGTTACAGAAATATGAACTAGAACTACTAGGAAAGGGAGTTACATGCTGTATGTCTACAAGTAAGATTCCTATAGTCATGAAATTCTACCAACATGTTTGGAATCTACTAATTCATTCAACAAATACTGAGTACACACAATTTGCCAAATTTATGCTTGCCATTAAGCATAACTGCATTTACTTGGCATCAAGTAAATTTAGATCTCCACCCTTTCTTGGCAGTGATAACAGCTGGTGATTAGCTCAAGAGATTTGTGGGTCAATTTAATTGCAAATTTAAAATTTATTAAGATTGAAGCAGCGGATCACCTATAATCCCTCCTCTTGTATATCCAAAAGAAGACACTCCGACATCCATTTTGGAACTATCTGGCCTTGGACAGAGTCTGACAAGGTCTGATCACTATTAGCCTGGTTCTCAGTGCACCCAAGGGTCTAGCAGGTTCTCAAGGTATTTGCCTTGTGGCAGCGGCTCTGGAGGTAATCATTTCAGACTGTCAGGTTAAAGTAACTTGGAGTCATAAATGGTCCTGCTTCATCTACATCACCATTTATATTTTAGCACAAGTACAAATATTTAGTAGCAGAAAGCAAAGACTAATGAATTGCCTCTATAAAATATACTCACTTGATTATAGTTACCTGGTATATCTTTATCACAGTCAAAAAATTTTAAAGAATATTTAAATTCAAGTATTAGAATAGGCTTTTTGAATTTTATTAAACAGATACAAAATCTCCATACACTTATGTTTTAAGAAGTTATAACAAAGAATGTTGTTAAGCTTTTTCTGTATGTATGTATGTATATATGCTCATTTATTCATTTATTTGAGACGGGGTCTCCCTCCGTAGTTCAGGGTGGCCTTGAACTCACCATGTAGCCCAGGCTAACCTCAAACTCATAGCAATCCTCCTGCCTCATCCTCTTGAGTGCTGGAATTACAGATGTGTGCCTCCGCAACTTTACAGTGAATATTTGTAATAAAAAAACTGTTTTTCTAGTTTCAATTATAAAATTTCTATAAGCAAACTTGTTTAATAAGCTTATAACCTACAGATATAGTAAAAAGTTTCTTTTGATCAACATTTAATCACTGGTTTGCATAAAAATTTTTTATAAATATACAGAAATAAAAATAGGTCTAACTTAAATAGCATATAATCTGACATTTAGACTCAAAGAAATCAAATGCGAAAGTACAGAATGAAGTCAATAAATACATGAAAATAACAGGTAAATATAAAACATGCTATTAAAGTGAATATAATTTCTTTTTTTTTTTTTTTTTGCGGCACTGGGGATTGAACTCACAACCTTGCGCTTGCCAGGCAGGCGCTTAGACCACTGAGCTAGATCCCCAGCCCTGTTTTTGAGACAGGGTCTCACTATGCCGTTCAGGCTGGCCTTGAGCTCACTATGTAGCCCAGGCTGGTCTCGAACTCACAATGATCCGCCTGTCTCAGCCTCCCGAGTGCTGGGATTAAAGGCGTGAGCCACCACGCCCGCCTATAATTTCTTATCTATGTAAATTCTGGTCATATTACCATAATATGTCCATGTCTACCCAAGCTAAGGATTCAATTCAGCTCCTTGGTCTTTGGCTAAGATCAAAGAGTTCAATTCAAAGAAAACTTTCATCTAGCATTTAATAAATGCTGGACACTGTGCTAGTTACGGGGTTACTAAAATTAATAAAAAGTTTTGCTTTTAAGGAATTCTCATTATACTGATCCCTAGTACCAATGGTCTTGAACTGTCAGTCCCTTCCCTTAGTGTCATACATCAATAGTTCAAAAGTACACCACAGCAAACTCAGAGCTAGGATAAAGGGCCCAGAAACCATGCCTCAGAACAACGAACAAAAGGACTACAGAAGTGTAGCCCAAAACAGCTAATATTTAGGGTAAAGAAGGGCTCCAATGGCTACACAGGAGCAAGCAGAACTAGTGTTGCACTGCTCCAGGAAGTAAAATAAGGACCAACAGGCAAAAATTAAGGTAGGCAGGTTTTGTTTTCTGGTCTTCTCTTGTTTTTTGTTATTTTTTTTGTTTTATTTTGATTTTTTGTTTTTTGTTTTTTTTTTGAGTCAGGGTCTCATTATGTAGTTCAGGCTAACTTCAAACTCATGGCAATCCTCCTGCCTCAGCCTACCGAGTGCTGGGTTTACAGGTGTGCACCACCACACTTGGCACAAAGTAAGCAGTCATAAAACCAATGTGTGGAAGTGATTCCTAACAATCGGAGTCTGCAAAGAATCCAGCTGCTTCATAGTTGAATAAGTAAGCAGGGTCTAAATAACAATGTAGTCAAGATACAAAGAATTTTTTATATTAAAGCTAAAAATTATCTGATAAGGTTCTTTACACACAAATTTATTTATTTATTTACCTTAAAAGAAATGAAACTTTAGTACTATTGTATACTCACTAAATTTTCTAACTTCAAAAGTTAAGTATAGTACATTCATAATGGAATTTGCAACTAGAAATTACTTTTACGAACTAAGAGAAATCTTACATTCCAAAAAGACTGCACAAATTATATTCACCTTAAAAAAAAGATGGGCTTAATCACTAGAAATAACATAACGACAACAATCAAAAACTAGTAAGGACAAAAGTCATTTTAAAAAATGGTCACATAAATTATAAAAAGACTGCCCTTTACAAATAAAAATTTAAATCCTGATAAGGAATTTACCCTATTAGTTAAATAACTATAAGCATCAAAACTACAACTTTGAGTTTTAGAAAACTAAGAAAAGGTTATATATATTGGTTATTTATACAGAATTCGATTATTTTAACTCAAAAGATTTATTCCAGATGGTAATGATCAGAAAAGTGACTGTATTTCATAATGTCTTCCATTTAAAAAAAAAAATCCTTGTTTTGCTAACTCATTTAGAAGACTGTAAAAAGTGTGAAACATCTGCCAATAATTTTTTAAGTCTAATTTTGCAAGAGGGAGAAAAGGAGGAGTTGAAATCAAAGCTGTATTCTATTTACTCCAGTTGTGTGTAACAAACATCACAAACAAAAATTATAAATGAGCCACTCTTCCCATATGGAAACTGTGAGAAAGAATACAGCCTGAAATTCCAGACTTCACTTAAAACGAGAATAGCAACTCACTGTCCATTATTGACAATTAAATAAATGGAAACTAGAGCTAAATGGAACTAAAACCACTATTTTATCATGGCTTTTCTGACCATATCCATAATTAAAACATTGACACAAACATAAGCAATCAAAACATCACTTCACACAAAGATAAAAATCTAATCACAGCACTCAATTTCTCACATGTGCAAAACTTATAAAATACTATTGAGAAGACATTTTACTTTTCTTTTCTTTTCTTTTTTTTTTTTTTTTTGGTACTGGGAATTGAACTCAGGACCTTGCACTTGCCAGACAGGCACTTATGCCACTGAGCTGTATCCCCAGTCCCCCACTTTTATTTAAAAAGATAAAAATCTCAAATTAAGATTGTGATAGGGTAAATTTAAGAAAAGAACACTATTTGAAGTGTTCTAGTTCTAGCTCTATCAATAATCCCTTAAGCAGCTTTAGACAGATCACTCAGACTGTATCTTGACTTCTTCATCTGTAAAATGGATATATTCCATCCCTATATTAGGAGGGTGGCAATGAGAATTAGATGGGAAAACTCTTTGAAGAACACTGTATCATAAAGTTCATGTCAGGCTACTAACAGTATCGTCATTACAGACATAATCATCTATCAATTTTCTAGACTTTAGCAAATGAAGTCAACAACAAAAAGGCACATGTGAGTCAAAGAAAGAGCAGGTAGAACAGGAGAAGGCACCCTTCCACAGGCACTTGGGACTTACGTCCTGCATTTGGGCGTTGAAGACTGCACAGGACGACAACTGAAAAGACTGAATCATGACCTGAGCAACACCCTGTGGATCAGAATACAATGCACCTCCCAGGTGAGAATATATCTGAATGACTTTCTGGAATGTCAGGAATAATTACACAAATGTTACGTTTAGTTTCTAGAAGCCTAAATCAAGTCAATTCAATTACCAGAAAGGACTCTTTCTCATCTGTAGAATGAAAGATTTGGACTCCCAAACTCTAATGTGTTGCTGTTGTTTTTTTTAAACCAGCAGAACCTCCTTTTTAAAAAGTCACTCAAAAAGCCTGTTTAAAAAACATAAAAAGTAGTACTGCTTTAGTTCAAGTAGAAGCAGGAGCTCACTGACCCACAGTCCTTGCCTGCTAAACAGCTCCTGGAAGAACAGTCTGAAAACCACTGCATTAAGGTTTCAAAAACATTCTAGCTCTACAACTGCATGAGCTATTATTAATGAATTCTCAGAAAAAAGAGTTTAGACAGTAAAGTTACCAAGTTTTAGTGACTTCATCAAAGGGGTAAACAAATACTTTTGAAATCTGTTAGAGTCTCCCATTTATAGGGAAAATATACTACTACTTTCAATTTTAGTTTGAAAAATGTAGGGGAGCCCCCAAAATTATTTGAAAAATCAACAGACTTATCAAAGCATCAGGTCACCTGGAATTCATTCAACACTAACTTCTCAATTTCAACTCTCAAGTTTGATGCATCCCCCTTTAGAGTGAAAGAAGTCTGTATTCCTTTACAAGGTTAGACTATATTGTCATTTATTATCTGGTTTGGAAGCCCAATTAACCAAAAGTAAAAGTATGGCAAGCTAGGATTTCCTCTGAACTTCTGTCAGTGAAAATGGCCAACAACCACTGGAGCAGGTGCATGAGAGTTTAGATGAGGTGCAGAGCAGATCCCTTAAATCGGAGAGGCAGCACGGTGCAGCGTGTGATGGGTGACTCGGGGCACGCGATGTGGAGGCTAACTTGTCTGGATGAGAGTCCTGGCTTTCTCACTAGCCAGAGGAGTAACCCCGAGAGCCACTCACCCTTCCTGTGCTTGGTTCTGTCGCCTTTCCCATGGAGCTGTGTGATGTGAGTGAGTGCATCTGACACACGGTAAGTGCTGCATATGTTATTGTCACTTTAAACTGGTAATTCCCACAGCAGCTCTAGGCAAAAATGCCTCACTGGCTCACAGCAAGCAAAACAAAAAGCAAAGCAAACTAATTTTATGCAAATAAACCAGCTTCACTAAATTTTAAATTCTAAAACAATTTCCTTATTTTTCACAGCATATTCTCTCCTCTGAAATGATAGCGACAAACAAATGGCAGTTTAAAAATAACTTATTTGACAAAAAAAAATATGGCAATCTAAGTCATGGTCCTTAGTGGTAAAAATTTGAAACCACTTTTAAAAATCACATTAAACCACATTAAAAGACTAATTCAAAACAGTAATTAAT
>RJWT010023896.1:0-16649 GCA_004365215.1 Cuniculus paca | reverse complement strand
GATATCATTTAGGTGGAGGTGATGGGGGTATTTGCTGAATTCAATCTTAGAGCTGCAGGAGATGGCCTCTACATTCAATCTTACATGATTAAAACATTTTAAACATGTTTAGTTAGTAAGTTAGTCCACGACAAGGATTATATTTGCAATACGGCTCAAGTATCCTTCTAGGAAAGAATTCATTCTAAGGGAAAATGAATCCTAATTCATAAACTAAGTTGAAAAAAAAATGGGTTGCTGTTGAAAGGGACCAGGCAATTCTGTTGCTTGAACTAGACTAGTTGAAGAACCAGAACCAAAGAGAAAAGCCATGTCTCAGAGAACAGTGTATCAGAGCATGGCGATAGCAGATTTTATCATAGTAGTCAGAGAGTAAGAAAAAGGAAAGGGGTGTGGAACATTCTGGCTGAGAAAAACATTCATGAAACACAGGCTGGGGTAAATAACCACCCACACAGCAGACCAGGGAACTGTATGGGAAGGCAGATTCAAGCCATCCCCGAGGAACTCCCTGAACTACTAGGAGAAAGGTTTGTAGGCAGCTTGAGTTTCCAAAATTGGGAGACTAATCACTACTTGCTGCTGTTACCGACACTTAAAAAAGATCGCTTTTAAATTCCAGGTTCTTTTGTCCTAGGTCATATAAGGAAAGTATGAGTGTAGTTAGTTCTCATGGAGTTAACGGTTGTGTTGAGAAAGCAATTTCTGTGTTTTTGTTTTCAAATGTTACAGAAACAAAGTCAGGATGGATAAACTGTGAAAGACTTCCCACAAAAGGAGAGCATGAAAGTGGAAACCAAAGAGGATAATATTGGATCACATACAAAGGTTATATACAGAAAATATATAAAAACACAACAAAATGGAAAAAAAAAACTTGAAGTGAAATATGGTGGCACATACAGGCTTACTACCAAGAAAGGAGAGTCTGGTGGCAGAGGATACAAAACAAGGCACTCTGTTGTATTCTATGCGCCTTTGAAAACAGTAGGATCTCAAAGGAATCTAAGGAACCGGACTCAGTAGAAGGGTGGCTGTGGGGAAAAGACACAGTCTGGAGAAAAACCAACTCCTAAGGGATGAGCAGGAGTTAAGAATGGGGTCCAGAGTGAAGGGTCTATCAGATGCTGATGGTGGAGTAAGTCAGGAGAGTTTAGTAAGAGCCCCTAAATTAGAAGTAACCTACACAGAGAACTCTGAAAGAAATTCTTAAAATGAGGTAGGTTGTTGAAGATCCCCAACTTGAGCAGACAGGAGGCTCCTAAAGGTGCTTCAACTTAAGCTAATCCCCTTCAACATCACTCAGAGTTGGCAGGTAGAGAATGGGCATGCAGAACTGCCCGGAGGCAGCAAGATTTCAGCTTTTCTCTTTAGTTATCTGTAGAGAAGGGGAGATCAGGTGGGCTACCAATTACTAGAGATGGGACCTAGGTAAGTGTAGTGGCTAAAAGTTTCATCCTGCTTCTATTTTCAAGCATCAAATTAGGGTGCTTAGTAATAAGTGGAAGCAAGTTATTCATACAATGCACAAAGCCAGGGACAAGAGTTCTATCCTTAGCCCCTTGGTTCTCCAAACAGAGAACAATTACCTAGAAAGCTATTAGGCTTGAAAATCATCAAGACACACATCTATTATTTGCCTTTGCACAAGGTACTAAGACTACATAAATATCTTGGGGCTTTTTGTTGTTGGGGTTTTTCTTTTTTTTTCTTTTGAGACAGGCTCTCGTTATGCAGTTTTGGCTGCCTTGAACTCACTATGTAATCCTGCCTCAGCCTCCTGAGTGCAGAGATTATAGGTGTGTGCCACCATGCCTGGCTTTGTAAACAGCTTTTTTATTAGTACATGTTTGCAGCACACAATGATTACATTCATCAGAGGGAGTTGGTACATGAAAATAACACACCTTAATTCTTGTTACATCCCCTCCTCTCCCTCTCGTCTGTAACATTTAAGAATTTTAAATCAGAGGCTGGAAGTGTATCTCAGTGGTATGGCACTTGCCAAGCATATGTGAGGCCCTGAGTTTAATTCCCGGCACATCCCCCCAAAAAAATTAAATATAAAAATGTTAGTGTTTCAAATGTCCCCTTTTAGTTAATACTATGCTTTGTAAAAATGTTTGTATTTCCTAGTTTAACAGTTTAATAAAATCACAATTGTTTTTGCCTTTCTCGTTTCTTTCATGTCCTTTTTGCTTAGTAATAGCATCTTCATCAATTTCCATTTACACAGTGAAATCCTATTTTAGAAAATCAAACAGTAAAACAAAAAGACCCACAGTCTCATAGTATTCAATGACTTTCTTTAATATTTAAAGTATTTCCTTTCAGTCTTTTTTCTGTTTTAAACATTACTACACAGTCATCTTATTTAATTGAACTTCTGAATCTTGTAAACAACGCCTGAGGGAGAGGATTTTCCAGATGAATTGTTTGTGCCCAATTACACAATTTTGTCCTGGGGGAATAACAACTCATGAGGAAACTGTTTGCTTTTAAGTTCACTCCAGATGCCAACCCAATACACATTCTTACAGATTCATCAGCACTCTCAGTGCAATCAATGCAGTTTGATCAAATGAAGATTCACTGAGAATTCAGAATGGCCTCAAGTTTTTTGGCAGTCCTTTATAAGTTTGCAGATCTTCTTTAACATATATTCTATTCTTAAATTCATCTTGATTTGTCTTTCAGTCAACTGAAAGTTTGTTTTTTGGTTTGTCCTCCAAAGGATTATATGAATGGCATATTTGTGAATCCTGCCATACATGACTGTCTGTTACCTTCAAGAACAAAACATAATGCAGTTAGGTACAACACACTTTAGTCACAGCCTTTCCCCCTGAAAACTCTGGCTTACTCTCTGACTCTGGTGTTCTAGAAAAGTTTGTCATCCATAGCTATCATGTCTCCCAGTTCTCTTTCCTCTGGTTTTTTCCTCTTTGCATTCCAGACAACTTCTCAATTATGCTTTCCACTTCATTGCTTCAGTGTTCATCAATGTGAATCCTGCTTTTCATCATCTCCAACTTGAATGTTACTCAAAAAAAATTTTTAGTACATATTTGCAGTACATAAAGATTACATTCATCATGGGAAGGTGGTACACGTACATTACACATTTGAATTCTTTTTACATCTGCTTCTGTGATCCTCTCCCCAACTCCTGTCATCTCTTGGTTCCCACCCCATTTGAAAATCCATCTCCCTGTTTCCTATTATCTATCTTTTATTTTGCTCTTTAACTTACTTAGTCTTTGGGTTTCTCATATTAGAGAAACCATGCGATATTTAAACTTGTGTGCCTGATTTATTCTACTTAACATTATGACCTCAAGCTATATCCATTTTCCTACAAATGACTGAAATTTATCCTTCTTTACAGCAGAATAATTGCTACTGCATGTCCAGTTTACCTCTAACTATCCATGCTCATTGTTCCTTTTTCATTTCACTTGTTTCCTATACTTTTATGTTTCAGTTCACAGAAACAAGTGAATCAACTAAGAATGCAAGAAAGTTTTAAATTTGCTTACAGTTCTTATTATAAATATTTTCAGAGTTGCTCTCCTCTAAATCTGCATAATAACAGTCCCTTTCTCCTGTTTTTCAAAGGTTTGTATGTCCCATATTATCATGTGACAGCTCATTTGATGATGAGAAAAACATTTAGAGTCAGTATCTGACCAAAAAAAAAAAAAAAAAAAAAAAAAAAAAAAGAAAGAAAGAAAGAAAGAAAGAAAAAGGGTATGTGGACTGCCACTGGCCCCATTCTGTCAGTGTATGTGCTGGTGGAATCCCTGCTCTAATCCACAGCTGTACACTTGATGAGCATAACTTCTAGTCTAATTCCTGGTGTCTAACAGGCTCCCATCTGGTGCAGATTTGCAAAACTAAGATCCAACTATCAGTATCCTGTTACACAGAAACGATGAACTATTAAAAACAAAAACCTACCATCTTCAGTGTTTTACCTGAGACACTTTTGATTATGAGTAACAGAAAAATCTCTATCTAGTTGGCTTCATCAGAAACCAATGGGCTTAAATAACTGGAAAGTTGTGTAAAATGGTAGGCTTCAGTTATTTTTTACCTTTTCATTATAGAAATATTTTAAACTCATACAAAGTAAAAGAATGGTATGATGAGCCCCTGTGTACCCATAGCCCAGCTTCAACAGCTTATCAAGATTCTGCCATTCTTGTGTCATCTATGCCTCTGTTCTTCCCCTACTTGACTGTTACTTTCAATAGCAATTTTGAGGGAACACTTACATAAATTGGAAAGCAAAATCTTAACTACAATTTTATTCCTGTACATTTTACCCCGCACACACCAGTTTGCTTCTAGGTGCTACTTTTTCATTGAATTCCCTGGAGCCTCCCCATACACATATAGGAGTTGGTTAGATTTTAAATGCATGTTTTTTGACTAATATTTCTATGATTACATCCCTTTCAAGATGTTCCCTCTCAGTTCCTGATTGGTCCAGTAATCCTGAACATTCTTCTGAGACCTTTGCCTCAAGATGTCTGAACCTCACACACAAATTTTTACCTACTTAACTGGTACTCATTCTAAACAAGCACAACCTCTGAGAAGCCCTTTCTGTCACTTCTTCCCATTCCCAACCCAAACTAAGATGGTCCCTTCCATCTTATAACAACACTCTTTCCATACTTATAACATAGCAAACATCACCCCAAGGGCCGATATATGTTCCCTACTAGGAGGCTATACACTCGTTGAAAAACATGTCTTATATACAGTGGTCCTCACTTATTCATGGTTTCATTTTTCCTGGCTGAAGGAAACTGAGGGCACTATAGTACTAAAATATGACATAGAAAAGTCCAGAAATAAGCAATTCTTAAGTATTAAGTTGTGTTTTCTTCTAAGTAGCATTATGAAATAAGGCTCAAACTTGTAATAAATATCCCATCCGAGACAGGAATCATTCCTTTATCCAGCACATTCACAGTATATATACTACTCAACTGTTAGTTACATAGTAGCTGTCTTGGTTATCAGGTCACCTTGGCTGTACCACAGTCTTTGCATAGAGGGTTGAATACTATTCACAGTCTTAGGTGTCCAGTGGGGTATTGGAACATATCCCCTAACATAAGGGTAGATTACTATAATTTAGTACTTCTAGTACTTCACTTTTTGCTTGCCATATAGAAGGTATTTAACAAATGTTTGTTGAACAAATGAATTAAGAGACATGCTATTTTTTTCTATTTTTTTAAATTAATAAAATTTTAAAGTCAATTTTAGGTTTACAGAAAATTGAGCACAAAGTTCAGAAAGTTCTCATATAATTGCCAAAGCTTGGAAGCAATCAAGACATCTTTCAGTAAGTGAATGAATCAATAAAACGTGGTACATCCAGATAATGGGATATTATTCAGCACTAAAAAGAAATGAGATATCATGCCATGAGAAGACAATGAGGAATCTTAAAACACACACCACTATGTGAGAGAAGTCAATCTTCAAAGGTTACATACTATATGATTCCAACTATGTGATGTTCTGGAAAAGTCAAAACTAAGGAAACAGTAAAAAGATTGCTGGTTGCCATGGTGGTTAGAGAGAGGGAGGGAAGAATAGGTATAGCATAGAGGATTTTTAGGGGTATGGAACTGTTCTGTTTGATACCATGATGACGCATATATATCATTATACATTTGTTAAAACTCAGAAGGCACAACACCAAAAGTAAATCCTGATGCAAACAATGGAGTTTTGGGCAATAATGATGTGTCAACATCACTGATTATAACAAATATACCATGATGGTACTGGAGGTTGATAGTGAGGGAAGCTGCATGCGTGTGGGAACAGAAAGCATATGGGAGCTCTACACTGTCTACTTGATTTTTCTGTAACTCTTTTTTTTTTTTTGGTACCAGGAATCGAACTCAGGACCTTGCACTTGCCAGGCAGGTGCTGTGCTGCTGAGTTGTATCCTGGCTCTGTAACTCTTAAACTGCACTAAAACATAAAGTATATTTTTTAAAAAATTGAAGAGCTAAACATACAATTCAGTAAGTTAGAAAAGGAATAAGAAAACAAATAACAACAACCAAGGAAGTAAAGAAAAGGAAAAAAATCAAAAACCAAAAAAGTAAAAAATAACCTAAAATAAAGATCAACAAAACCAAAACTTTGTTCCTTAAAAAATTGTAAGAATAAATAGAAAATGTGAATAGTTTCTATACCTAGGATCTAAAAGGAAAAAGTGTCAAGGCCAAGGCATAGCCAGTAGTTAACTAGGTCATAATAAAATAAAATATGATCAGGATTAAAAATTGCCTAATGAATCTGGCAATAAGGAGGTCACTAATAACCTCAGAAAGATCAGTTTACATGGAATACATTTCTAAATAGAAAAAAAATTCTGGGTGTATTAACATTAATATCAATGTTACATGTTTGAAATAAGCTGAATTTTTACCTTTGTATGGTATCTCACATATTGGAGCTTAAAACCAACATTTGCTGATTTATTCTCAAAGATGTTGGACAATACTGAGACTTTAATGAAAAAGGTGTTACACTTCTAAACAAACACAGACTGGTAAAATTTATGTTTAAATAAAACTAATATGGATGTTAGTTTAATAGTTTTGAAAGAAAATATTGAGGTCAGGGAGAGTAGTTACAAAGTTGTTGCAGCAATCTGGACTCTGCCTGATTTAGGCTAGGCCAACTGAAATGAAGATAAAGGGTGAAATCTGAGACATTATGAAAGTAAAATTATTAGGATTTGTCAATAAATGGACATAGAAGTTAGAAGAAAAAGATATTAGAAGTATCTGAAAGACTAAAACAAATCAAGATAATGAAGAATGTAGAGCAATAGTAAATCATGATGACATTTTAATGAACTATATCCTCAACAAGGTCTATCCCTACAGTGTAAGAAATTCAGGTACAATGTTACGTGTGATGGTGCATTCCTGTAATCCCAGCACCTGGGAGGCTGAGGCAGGAGGATTACCATAAATTCAAGGCCAGCCTGGACTATGTAGCAAGAGTCTGTCTCAAAAAAATCAAAACCAAACTAAATCACACCATAACAAAACACCAAAAACCAGGTAATTAGTTTTCAAAATATAACTTTCAGTCCCAAAATAAACTTTCTCAAATTAATTTAAAATTCAGATGTTACCTGAAATCTTTACCGTACAAATGAATTAACTATAGTGGAAAACTTACCCAAATTCAAATATTTATCTTATTTTCATGATGGAAGACAGTTGTTTTGAAAATTCTAGTACAATGTGCCAACTTTTCATAAAATAAAAAAGGTTTTTAATAACAGTGTTAAAGTTGAGAATAGTTTAAAATAAAAAAGCCCAAAAAAGTCTAAAATTAACAAATCTAGCAAGACATTTAATATCACATACATGTATCAGAAGTTTTCAATTTGGGTAAACATGCATAGTTCATATTCCTTATTCTGTGGAAGTTTCTTACCTTCTTCTTTTCATTTCATTTTGGCTTATTTCCACCCTCAAAACATCTTGAAACATAGATAGTCTGAAACAAATGAACACGAACTATCTCTGAGAGCACTCAGAATTAAACAGCTCAGCATTCCTCTTCTTTTTCACTAAACCGTGTACTGCACCACAAAATTAAACAGTCATCTCTAGGGATACAGTTTTGCCAAGAGAGTTTCTGGCAAAAATATAATCTGGCCCTTCTCCAGACTGTTATACAGGGATAACAGTGGATGCTCTACAGATGGAGATTGATTGCTGGCTGGCTGGTCTGTAGTTGCTTAGTAGAGTCAAGATGAGTATTAGGCACGGATCATTTCATGTCCAAAGACTTCTGACAATAAACTTGTTTTGCAGCCGGGGATCTAGCTCAGCGGCCTAAGCACCTACCTGGCAAGTGCAAGGTCATGAGTTCAATTCCCAGTGCCGCCAAAAAAAAAAAAAAGATTCTAAACTTGTTTTGCCTAACTTCTCACATTCAGTGATACTGAAATTTATTGGAGAGGGCATTATAATCCCAGCCCTTTTCCTATATGTTAAAGACAGCAAACTGAAGCCTAGAAAACATAGGTCATTTGCCAGAATCACAGAACTAGTCAAGAGGACACAATATAGCTAATTAAGACTTAGTTCAATAATCTTTCAACCTTTTTATTGAGCAATACTACTATTTTCTTCTGCTTTCTAAATAATTAAAAATAATATGTACTCATGCCTTAAACTTTTTTTTGAGGAGGGCTGAGGATTGAACCCTGAGGTGTTCTAACACTGGGCTATATCCCAGCCAAAATTTACATTTATTTCAATACAGGGTCTCACTGAGTTGCCAAGCTGACCTCAGCCTCCTGGATAGCTGGAATTACAGATGTAAGCCACCAACCATAGCTTTAAACACTTTTTATTTAAGTCATTTTAAACCACTTCTAAAGCATAGACTCTTTTCTATAAAGTATTTTTTCGGAAACTACATATACTTTTTTTTTTTTTTTTTTTTTTTTTTTTTTTGCGGCACCAGGGATTGAACTCACAACCTTGCGCTTGCCAGGCAGGCGCTTAGGCCACTGAGCTAGATCCCCAGCCCCAACTACATATACTTTTATTTTGCAGGATTTTGTGCATGGTTTTTAAAAGGACTACAAGTAGATATAAGCCCCAGAGTCACCAACATAAAATGAGATCAGAACTGGTTTAAAAATTATTAAAATACAAGTAAGAAATTCTGAATCTTAGCCAGGCATGGCAGCACATGCCTGTAATCCCAGCACTTGGGAGGCTGATGCAGGGGGATTGGTGTTTGAGGCCAGCCTAGGCTACATACTGAGTTCAAGACCTGTGAGCAAGACCCTGTCCCAAAAAACCAAAAACAAACAAATCTGAATCTTTAAATTTAAGATTCTCTAAAAACTGTGGCCCAATATTCAATGGTACCTCAGTTCATTGACTTAATTTTTTCCACAATTCTGGCTGCAAATTGAATTGGATGGGAACAGAATTAAATTTCCCCATGTGGTCAACATTGACCCTAATCATTGAATTTGATTCGGTTCTCATTCAATTCAGTTTGTGACCACCATCGTAGAAAGAAGTGTATGAACCAAGGTATCATGTGTATTTAAAAGAAAGAGGGGGACTAGAATCAAAGTCACAAGACCCAGACTTAAGTCTGAGTGCTGCCAGTAACTACATGACTAGGGTCTATTTCCTCCTCACTTACAGAACAAGCAATGATCATGATCACTAAACTCAATTCCATTATTGAAAATACAATTCCAGATAACTCAAAGAGCTTTAAATTATCATTATTACCTTATTTTTTTTGTTATTACCTTATAATTTTGTTCCATAACTGATTAACCAAAGAAGTCAAAACACAGGAAATACCATTTCTACTGTTAAAAAGCTGCAAATTCAGCTCTGCATAGAGTCAGACAAAAACAATATTTTTAGAAAAGTGTAGTACGCAGTTGAAGTTATGGAGATTTGGATCATATCTGTGTTTATTTATGGTTCTGAAAAGCCTTTTTTCAGAAGGGGAACAGAAAAGGAGCTCAGGGTAGCTGTTTTAGTCAAGTTCTCCCAAAGCTACCATAACAAGTAGTATATCTGCTCCTATTAGATGTCAAGAGCATTTATTTATCTTTGAGTGCCATTATATATGGTCCTGGAAGACATGAATTTGAACCTGTGTAGTCAACAGGTCATTTAGATCTTTTTTCCAGGAGAAAAAAAAGTCTATCATCAGTAGGAACAACCTGTAACTTTGCTTTTCTACTACTTGAGACAACCATTAGTTCACGCAAATTAGATGTCCTAGCATGCCATTCACTATTAGCTTCTCTTTGGACAACCAAAAAGTATAAGCAAAGTCTCTGTACCCACCAATGGCCAAGAGCTTACAACTGATTACAATTATGGAAATTTGATGACCTCTGAGTTATCCTATTAAATTCTTACTAGTTCTTGTCAGATGTAATTGCATTTAGGCTCTATGTCTTGTGGATAAAAACATAAAAAAGAAAAATTAATTTTTAAGATACTAGAAAATGGAATGAACACATCATAAAGAGCTAATCTGATGATCAGAAGATGGTAACAGGAGAACGTGAGATTATTCAGCTCTGTGAGACACTTTGGGCTACAAAGTGAGTTCAAAGCCAGCCTGAACTGCATAGTGAAATCTTGTCTTGAAAAGACAAAAAAAATTATACATCTATATCTATATATATCTCAATGGTAGAATTTCCCTGGGTTTGATCTCAATCACTGCAAAACAAACAAACAAACAAACAAACCTCTTTTGTTTGTGAAGTATACCACCTTCGGGTATTTTGTTATAGCAACAGAAAATTGAAAAATAACAGTAAATTTCATAGTTAAACTCCCCCCTCCAAATCACTCTTCATCTGTGTTATAGCTTAGGTCTAAAATGGTACCAGAAATCTCATGTGTTTGGAAGGTGACTGGATCATGGGGGTGCTTGACTCATTGGTGGATTCATCCACTAAGGAGTTTCACAGTTGAATGTGTTATTAGGAAGTAGATCCTAGCTGGGTGTGGTGGGCGCATGCCTGTAATCCCAGCACTCAGGAAGCTGAGGCTGGAGGATCCTTGCAAATTCGGGGCCATCCTGGGCTACAAAGTGAGTTCAAGGCCAGCCTAACTCCATAGCGACCCTGTCTCAATAAGAAAAAAAAAAAAAAGAAAAAGAAAAAAGAATGTACCCTTCGAGGTCATACCCCCAGTGACCCACCTCAAACAAGGATGCAGCAACCGTCCTGTCTCAGCCTCCGGAGTGCTGGGATTACAAGCATGTGCCACCAAGCCTGGCTAGTAATCTGATCTAATAGGATTTATTTTGGGTTAATTAATCTTCACAAATACAAATCCCTTAATAAAGCACTCAACAGTATTTTTCAAAGTTATCCAAAATATTCATAAATCATGTGAAGCACTGCATTCGCAAAAACAAAACAAAACCTCATTTCTGCTATTTGTAGCCTCCGAAGCTTAAATCTTGTTTCCCCACCTTCCCAAATACCCTCTATGATACCCCTTTCCAGCACATTCTTCTCTATCAACTACAAAACCATCAGACGTAAGACACATTTATTAAATGACTGAAATTGATTTATACCACAATGTAACTAATCCTACAAGTACTGGTTTATTAAGCCAGTTCATGGTGAAATGGAATGCTTAACCCCCTGCTTAAGAAGACTAGGGGCTGTGTATGGGTGGCTCAGTGGTAAAGCATTTGCCTAGCATGCACAACACCCTGACTTCAATCACAAACACAGAGGAAGAAGGAGGAAGAGGAGGACAGAGAGGAAGGGGTGGAGGGGGAGGAGAGGAAGGAGGAGGAGGAGGAAAAAATTTACAAAGAAGTCCCATGCATTCTTCATTCAGCATTCCCTAGCATGTTAATGTATAACTGACATGCCTTGTATAAACTGACAGTTTACACATCAAAACCAGGGCACTGACAATTATACAATACAAAAGTTACTGAAATTTTACCAGATATACAGTTGTTCATTTGTGTGTAGCTCTCTGCAGTTTTTCTCCAAGAGTAACTTTGTGTAACTACTACCACAATCAAGATACTTAATGGTACCATGACCACAAGTTTCCTTCAGCCTACCCTTTATAGTTATAACTACTATTTCGCTGCCCCTTCCCTATGTTCTGGCCACTACTACTCTATTCTCCATCCCTGTACCTATTATTTCACAAATGTTATATTATTGGAATCATACATATGTATGCTTTTAAATCTGGCTTTTGGTTCAGCATAATTTCCTTAAGTTTCAGCCAACTAGTTACCTGTATCAATAGTTCGCTTGTTTGGTTAGTTGGTTGATTTCGTTTGTTTTTTAATGCCTGAGTAGTATTCTACAGCATGGACCTAACACTGTTTAACTACTCATCTCCTGATGCTATAAAACATGAATACACAGGTTTAGGTGAACATAAGTGCCTAAGAACATTAGTCAGTTTGAGCTATGACAACAAAACACCCCTGGATACTTTAAACAGAAATGTATTCTCACGGTTCTAGAGGTTGGAAGTCTAAGATTAAGGTGGAATCAAGATGAAGTTTTGTTGAAACTCTGTTCTTGGCTAGCATCCAGCTGGCTTTTGTCTCTCTTTGTCCTTCAGAGAGGGGAGAGAGCGAGAAAGAACGAGGGAGGCGAGGCAGAACAATGGAGAATCTAGTTCTCTAGTGTGTTGTTAAGGGCACTAATTCTATCGTGCGGGCCCTCTGCTGAAGACCTTATCTAAACCTAATTCTCTCCCAAATACTCCATCTTCAAATACTGTCACACTGAGATTTGGGCTTCAACATATGAACTTTGGGGAGACACAATTCAGTCCACAGAAAATACATTTTTATTTTTCTGAGATAAATATCTAGGAGTTTAATTGCTGAGTCATGGGATAGTTCTATGTTCAGTTTTTAAATAAAGTGCCCACCTGTTCTGTATTGCTATATTATATGGCAATATATGAATGATGGCGTGCTCTCCATCCTAGTCAATATTTGGTGTTGTCACTGTTTTTAATTTTAGCATTCTGATGTTATCTTGTTGTGGTTTTAAATGGCTAATGTGCTTGAAATGTTTTCGTTCATGCTTTTTATCTACAATGAGATATATGTGCATGTCTTTTTCCCATTTTCTAACTCTTCCCCTTTCCCCTCCCCCTCCTGCTCCTCTTTTTGCTCTTCGTCAATCGTATTCCTAGTCTTTGAGACACGGTGTAGTTCAGGTTGGCCTTGAACTTACTATGTAGCCCAGACTGGCCTCAAACTCATGGTGATCCTCCTGCGTCAGCCTCCCAACTACTGGGATTGCAGGTCACCATGCCTGGCTTGACTTTTTATGGTTCTTAGTACATTGTAGATACTAGATGTTTGTCAGTGTTATGGTTTGGCACTAAAATAGTCATTTCATCATTAATCTATTGATTAATTCATAGCTGAGTATGTTGTTAGGAGGTGGGAGCTGGACTGGAGAAAGTAGATCACTGGAGGTGTAACCTAGAGAAATACACCGTACTCTTGTTCTCAGTCCCTTCCCTTTGCTTTGGCTCTTCCCCTGTTCTCTGCTTCCTGAATGTCATGTTTTTCTCCATGTCCTTCTGCTGTAATGTTTCTGCCTTGGAGCCAGTCAACCATGGACTGAAACCTCTGAAATCATGAACCAAATAAACCTATTCTGTGAAGTTGTGTATGTGAGGTACTTTGTCCCAGGAACAGCAAGTTGTCAAATCTAATCAGACAATGAGGCTGTCTTTTCATCCTTTGAACAGGATCTTTTTTTTTTAAAGAGGATACAAGCAAGGAAAATAAAACAATTAAAAAAATCAAAACAAACCAAAATAAGTGATACAGGACTTCACAACATTACAAAATCAACAATAGTTACCATAATGCCTTGTTGTCTTCAAAATAACTGCAGATAACTTGGGACATAGTAAAAATAAAACAGAACAGAATAGAATAGAAACAGTAAAAACGAAACAGTGGATACAATAAAAGATTACAAAACAAGACAATAGTAAATTCAAAATGGCTACCATATATGTCTTAATATCACTGAAACAGCTGTTCATGCCACCAGATATAACATAATCAAACAAAGCAAAAGAGAATAAAACCCAACCCAACAAAATAATAAACAATGTAGGACTTCAGAGAACAGGATCTTTTACAGAACAAAAGATTTTAGTTTTGATGAGATCAAATTAATTAATTAATTAATTTTTTTTGTGCTGGCGATCGAACTCAGGACCTTGTGCTTGCCAGGCAGGCGCTTATGCCACTAAGCTATATCTCCAGTCCTGATAAGATCAAATTCGTCAACATTTCCTTTTGTAGATCATGCTATTGGTATCAAGTCCAAAACTTTTTTGCCTTTGAGACTGAGTTTCACTATGTAATACAAGCTGGCCTCAAATTCATGATGTTCCTGTCTTGGCCTCCCAAGTGCTGGGATTATGAGCTACCACATCTGGAATGAGCTACCACATCTGGTATGAGCTACCACATCTGGAAATCCAAAAACTTTTCGCTCAATCCTATGTCCCAAAGAATTTTTCCTTGTCTAGAAATTTTACAATTTTTTTTTTTTTTTTTGCGGCACCAGGGATTGAACTCATGGCCTTGCACTTGCCAGGCAAGCGCTTAGGCCATTGAGCTAAATCCCCGGCCCTTGTCTTTTTGAGACAGGGTCTCACAAAATTTTACAATTTTATGTTTTCCATTTAGATCCATGATCTCTTTTAGGTTAATTTCTGTATAGGGTATACTGTTTCGGTTTTTGTTTTCTTTTTTTTAGAGGGGCATTTTTTGTTGTTGTTTTGGTGTATGGATATCCAACTGCCCCAGCACCATTTATTAAGAAGGCTTACTCTTCTTTCTTTAGATTGCTATTGTTTCTTTGTCACAATTAATTAGGCACATTACGTGGCACTATTTCTAAGTAACAGATTTTTATTCCATTGTTCTATATGTCTACCCCTCTGCCAATCCCACACTATCTTGACTAATGTAACTACATAAAATTTTTAACATTGAGAAAGATAATTCCTTCTACACAAATAGTTTTTAATGTGATATATCTTGTGTGAAAGTCTTTCCTGACCTCTTTGTTATACTTTTCCTCAGCAACAATCTGTGTATAAATTGAAATAGAATTTTAAAGTTATTTTATTAAAAAAAACACTCCAATTGTTTGAATTTTCTTTCAGTTATTATGACCTAATCAATTAAAATTAAATATGCTGCAAATTTTGATTTTAAAATTCTTAAATGTGAGAAGGAAAAATTATTGTATATGCATCCTTCAAACAGATGGGTAAGATTTTTCTCATTTCATTAGCTTGCATTTCCATGCAGTAACTATTATTTGTTGCCAGAATGAAATAAGTTAGCTTTACTTTCATCCCTATTTTTCTGTTTTTAAAACTTTAAGTGCTGAGAAACCTCTTTTTCACATAAATGTAAAGATGAGAATAAAATGTTTTTTTCTTTTCTTTTTTGTGGCACCAGGGATTGAATTCATGATCTCGTGCTTGCCAGGCAGGCACTTAGGCCAATGAGCTAAATCCCCAGTCCTTGTGTTTTTGAGACAGGGTCTCACTATGCCATTCAGCCTGGCCTTGAGCTCACTTTGTAGCCCAGGCTGTTCTCAAATTCACAACAATCCTCCTGTCTCAGCCTCCTGAGTGCTGGGATTACAGGTGTGTGCCATCAGGCCAAGCGAGAATAAAATCTTGTTACAACAGTTCTCTCTCAACTCTTTGAAATCCTTTGAGTTATCTGACAAAAGTAACAATAATATACTGCTAAAAATATACTTAATGATTTATTAATGGCTTAGCAGACAACTCAGTTAAGTCTTCTGTGTTGCTGACAGTAAAATACTGGAAACTACAGTATTTGAACTGCCAAAAGGAACTCTTATCCAGTCATTCCCTAAGATGTATTATTCATACTCTGTCTCAAAACAGATTCCAATATTTTCAACTGTCCTTTGCATCCTGGTGGATTTTTCATCCAGGGCAATGAATCCTTGTCAGATTTGAGCTAGATAAGCAGTACAATGTTCTCTTACCAAAGTGGGAATGAAGAATCTAAAGAGAGAAAGTGAGGAATCACAGCCTGCACATCCATACCAGGTACATTCTCAGGCAGAGCAGTGCTGGGAAAAAGCACACAGGAAATTTGAAGCTCTCAAAATTGACTCCCTTAAAACTACCCATGCTCCATATTCTCTGAAAAGTGCACTCAAGTTTAAGATAAAAGTCAATGTGCATCTGTAGCCCATCCTATCACCATCACGCAGGGAATATACAGAAGTAATCAGTGAATACTTTTTGATGAGGAAAACTGCAACAGCAAAATGATGAGCATCAAAAAAACAACACAATATATCAAAGGAAGAACTACACTTGAAAGCTAAGAATCAGACTGAAGCAAATTAAGTTTTGCTTCAAGCATAATAATTAAGGATTTTAAATTCACCAAACATTCTACTATCATAGACTAAAAAGGCTTGTTTATCCCTTTTCTGTCCTAGGGGAATAAATTATCTCATGAGTCTTTCTGTTTTACCAAATACTATTTAAAAGCTGACGAAATGTTTAAGCAATTCATTACATTAATATAAAGATCTTTTAGAGGGGCTGGAGATATGGTTCAACGAAATGGTTCCTGCTTGGCAAGTACAAGGTCATGAGTTTGATTCCCAGTACCAAAAAAAAAAAAAAGATCTTTTTTTTTTTAGAGGTTCTTACAATTTTATTTACAAAAAATTTACAAAATGTCACAAACACAATTTTGTCAGTAATATTAGCAAAGTCAAGAATAGATTAATATAAAATGTCGCTTGGTATATCATACGTATTAAAATATAGCTTTCATCCTAGCTTTACCCATTAGTTTTTAAATTCCAATTTTTAACAAATCTAGAAACAAGGTAATACACATGAAACATTTTGCTAAATATTTTTAAATTAAGCCACTTTCTACATTGGGTATTACTTTAAAAACACTTACAAACTAAATAACTTTTCTATTACAATTCCCAAATATAAAGGTATTATGCATCAAATGGAACTCAAAAAGCA
>RJWT010023895.1:0-16660 GCA_004365215.1 Cuniculus paca | reverse complement strand
ATATAGTAGAGTTTTAAATTGATAGTGATCAGATTTGAGGTTTTGATGCCTTGAATTCCCAAGTGTTATGATCTATATTAATGAAACAGTCATTTATTTCTCATTTTTCAATTAAGTAAAATGTTCCTCTCCGTTGATTAAGACTGTATTAGCATTTATAACCAAAAGTTTTCAAACCAGTTGGTCAATCATCAGAAACCAAATTGATATCACTAATGCATAAGGAACTCAAAGGTAATTTTCTGAGCCAATAAACTATTTCACAGTTAGGTACACATCTTTCATGCCAAACACTTACCAATTCTAATACTTGGTGTCACTCTTAAAGACATAGTTGATATTTTGTCTCTGTGTTATTAAAAAAGAATATTGTAAAACAGGATATCGACCCAATCAATATTTTAAATGGCTCCCTCCACCCAAAACACAAGGACTTTCTTTTCCTTACTTCTCTACAATTCTGTGTGGCAGAAAGTAATAACTATTGATAAGCGAGCTTATTAAGGGTACAGCATTAAGTTACCATGGGTAAAGAATTGGATTCTATTTCTTCAAAGTTTCTTCTTGCCAAAAGCTCCTAATTACTTTGAGCTCTAAAAAAATTCCATCTGCATCAACATTTCCCTGGTGGCATGCCTATTTCGAACATACGGTTTGAAATTACTTATTAAGAAATTGTTTAGAGAAGAAGTAAAATGCAGCTTCTATCTCAGCATAAATATCTCTCATTTTTTTATCTGTTTAAAATTTCTTAGAAAACCAGATCTGTAAGAAGATAGCATGATTACTTTGAATCAGTAGAGAAATGGATTCTACAATCAGGAAAAGCAGTGCTCCTAATTAGGAGACAACCTTACCACTATAGTTAACATTTTGTTCATTATTTTCAGAACTTGGAACTGGGTTGTCATCGAACCATTCTCTGAAGTATTTTTTTCATGGAAAAAGGAAACAGGACACCCCCAGCCCCGTGGAGATAACTGTGATGAAGACAGCAGTGGTTGTAGTAGTAACAGTCATAAGCACAGGTAGTGTGCTAGCCCTTGCCTCACCGTTTCCACCAATGCAGTCAGTAGTTTGCTCTGTCTGTCATCTGCAGCCACTTCTTTGGGGCCACAGTCACTAGGAGATGAAGAAACTGTCTGAAAATCCTCACTCAGCTGAGAAAGTGGCAGAAATGGCAAATTGCTGAATCTTCATAGTTTTATTTTCTGCCGCCAGAAGTGTGTCTGTCTTACTATGGCTTTGGTGTGCTGGCCACCTGATTCCTCGCATCTAATCAGCATGATGACATTAGCAGAACGAATCAGTGCAATGTTCTGAGGGACTTGATAGTCCTAATCTCTTAGACCATATATGACGGAGAGAAGGAGAGTTAGCACAGGCCCTTGGCAAAAGCATGGATGAATGTTTGCTCCAGTTTTATGGATGCAAACTATCGCTAATCCTCTTATCTGACCTGAATACAAAATACTGCATTCACCAAATCGATGCCTGCACATCGTGAGCATTGGAAGGTTTATAAATCTGCTTTAGCAATGAGGCTACAGACAGCACAGCAGCTGCGAATAGGGCTACTGCCCATTTGAGCTTACAGTGGTCTATACTGTAGTCATTCTCTGGGCTCCATCTAATTCACAGGAACCTGCCTGGCAAATCAAACACAGCCACCACTATCCCTGCATCCTTTACATCCTTAATGGGCACAATAATCATGGTCAGGTATATATATGATGAGAAAACAGTCCAGAGTAATTACAAGAAAAGAAAACAATAAAAGGCTGACTCACTCATCAGGCAGGTAAAATAGCTAGGGAAAAATACGGACCAGAAAGCCTAGGATTTGAATGTTTTATTCAGATGGTCTGATTACTCCCTGCACAAAGCACTAGAAATTGTTTAACTTCTCAAGTCTCAATTTCTTTGTCTATAAATTATGTTGGTAAGATTTACTTCGAGTCTAGTGTGGAAGCCTGTTAAGTACATGGACGAGTACAGAATGCTTCTTTAATAATGGTAGGTATTTCGTGTCATAGAAGCAATTTGGTTAGGCTGACAAAGACCCTGGAAGAGAAAGACAAACACCTTACTAGAGGAAAGTATCACTGACATAGAACTGCACCGTCCTGGATATTGACAAATCATGAAACAGCAAAGCAGCTGTGTGGACAGTACAGCCACTGCTGGGCACACATAACTTCTTCCAGTGTACCCCTGGGGACAGGAACAGAGTGATCCAGGTCCTGCAGCAATGAGCGCCAGAGAAGGCAGTCCCCATACTTCCAAGGTGGCCAAAGCAATACCCCCAGATTCCTGCTTGTGTACTTGCCTGTCACTCGATGAGATGTTGGGTACTGGTGAAGAACAATTACGAATTCAATTTTTAAACTTCTACTTCCCCCCCCCAACAGTTCAGTTTTAAAGTGGAAATTGGGTTACTGCTAGGTATTTTCATATGAAATGTACAACTAAAAGAGTCTGATATATTTGTGAATTGGGAAACAATTTTTTATATTTATAGTCACTTCTTTTATAAAATGAAAGCAATAAGCTAGCCATGTAAGCAAATAACATTTGTTTAGAAGGCATGCAGGATGATTTTCAACTTGAATTTTTTGCTTTCTCTGCTTATTCTGAATACTGATCCATGTCCTTGGTGACCCCTAATGAGTGTTAAAATTGTTTTTTATCAATAGAAAGCAGGTCTGCTAAATATGGTACATCAATTTAAAATAATGTCTTTAATTAAACATGCCCAATATTGTGGGGCATATTTCTAGCTTATTTGCTAAGTTTATAGCCAATAAAAGTAAGGTTTCAGTTATGCCTCCTTCACTATGATTAAGTAATCAAACAAGATATTCATTCTTAGTAGATAAAATTGCTTTCAATTTCTTTGAGGGGGAAAATGAAATATCATCATCATACAGAGTTTAATTTGTCAAATATTCCTCTCTTTTGGTTTTCCAAAGCAAATGGTCAAATAATAAACAATAAATCTAGCGTTCACCTCCAAAAGTATAATGCCTGAGTACAAGTATAGCATAATCCTGCCACCAAAATGGATGCAGAAAACAACATCATCTAACAGAGATGCGATTTGAGCACTGCATTTTTGGTGCCAAGACTCCACGTAGCAGCACCAGGGTGGAATGCCGCAAGGGCTGGGCACAAGTCAGCCTCTCCTCGCTGCCACTGCCCACCTCTTGGACCTCTTAGTCCCTCATCCCTGGTTGCCTTGCTTGGTCATGACACCATGACACCTTCAGTGTACATGTTCTGGTACAATGAACAAATATATCAAAATAATGTTGTATCTACCAAACTATGATGGTTACATTGCAAGAATTCCCTGAGAGTTACCCTAAAGTTATAATTCTGATTTTAAGTATTATTAAAATAATGTAATTCTAGGAAATAACTCTCCTAGACTTATATTAATATTTATCTAAAAGCTATGCCATTTGAATGTCTTGCATTTAGAAGTCTTATGTTTCTAAGTGTATTGTATTTAATGTGAACAGAATGAATAGATTGAAAAGAAGAATGTCTGGGAAATAATACTTCATTGGTAGTACCTATTTCCCACTTGCAAAGTACATGGTGGATACCTGTTGAGTACCTACCAATTCCTGACCATCTGCTTTGTGTGAGATGTTACAGTGGCTGCTTTACATCGTAAGGTCATGAAGTCCTACAGTCCGTGTTGGTGATGACCGTCCAACTTGCAGTAGGTAAGAAAACAGAAGAGGCTCAAAGATGTGTAGAAATGCCAGAGTTAGCCCTTCAACCTACTTGTCTGTTTATCATGTGTCCTGATGCATTTCTAGCGCATAGGTAAGAGCCAGGTACAACAAGCTCTTGATAGGCGCTTGATAAAGAAAGTGAATGTCTTAAGTCATAAAGGCAGCCTGATGAGGTTACTAAGTACAGGGACATTTAAGGGTCCTGCTTGGTGAAAACTCATCTGGTGAGAAAGGAATCCAGAAACACAACCCCAGCACAGGGGTGAAAGTTCCTCACGTGGAAGAAAGCTGACTTCAATTGCAGCAGGTTTTCATCTCCTGGGTCATTCCTACTCCTGACAGTCACACGCCTTGCTGGGCGGAGGCTTCATGAATATAAAATGAAAGAATTGATGAGAAATTGTAAGGCCTCGGTGGCTTTTGCACGGCTCCAAGACATAGATGGAAAATTGTAATAATAAAATGAGGAGAATGGCTGACAATTTCACTTATAAAAGCACAGCTTCTGCTACCCAGAGGTGTCTAGCAGACAGAATGCTGCTCTGATGTCCTGAGATCAATGAACTGTAGTAGCAGCAGTATTAGCTGCAGACTTTTAGAAGAAGAGTGCTTGGTAGGTGGTCGTGTGGTAGAGGCCCATCAGGGCACACGAGATCACGACCACAGCCACCCATTTGCAAACACTCACTGAGCACCTGTGCTATGCACACCTCTCCGTTAGTTGCTAATTCTGTCAGGAAAGAAAGAGAAAAGGTTAGCAGAAACCTGGAGACAATTACTGACTGTGATAAGAGTAATAAAGAACATTAAGAATAAGTTTAATGATATAAAGCACAATTAGAGTGACTTCAAATAGAATGTCAAGGGATTCCTCTGTCCAAGGAGATGAAAATTATATAATAAGGAAGTATCAGTCAAACAAAGATCTGAGAAAAGAGCATTTCCTGCAGATAAAAAACTGCTAAGAATCCATTCATAACAGTACCTTACCAGGCCTGCTCCAGCAACAGGAACGATGCCTTTGTGGGGTGTAAGTGAGTTAAGGGAACGGTGGCTGCAGGTGAATTCGGAGGTGGACAGGACTGGATTGTACAGCACCAGGTAGACCCAGGCCTGCAAAAGGCTCAGCAAAACCCACAGGCTCTGCCTGCCGCCTGGCTCCAAATGTGGCGTCAGAGTAGACATCTGGGTTATCCGCTCTCTATATCTGAATTTATAGTTTTTAGTCTCTCATCTCTGGCAGACGACTATTCCATTTGTGATAAAGGAGGAAAAAGAGGGAAGTAAGGAGAGGATGGGGCGGGATGCCTTTCAGATCACTGACACAGGATGCTACCAGCTGAGGATCAGTCAGGGCTCACAGACAGGGCTATCCTGGTCACATGAATATTTCAGTAGTGTGATGTTCATTGATAACAGACAACCCCAAATCTGTCTGAAGCTTCCTTACACAGCCTGCCTCACCCAAAGCAGGGGGTGCCTCCCCATTGCTGAACAGCCAAGGATTAGTACTTTGTCCAGCAGGGCACCTGCAGTCCCACCCGTCTTCACTGTGATTTTCTTTGCTGTCATCCTTCCTCTCAGCCGCCAGTGCAGTCATCAGGTGGGAACCAAGGCGAGAATAGGACCTCTCCCTTCTGAGTGTTCTCCAAAACACTTCCAACTACAAAAGTTCCTCCAAGATCCAATTCTTCTTTGGCTTGAAAGCACGTATTACTCCTCAGGGAGAAATCAGGGAGCAGTACAGAAGGCACAGGGATGATGTGTGCAGGGAGGGTCTGAGACCTAGAAGAGCAGGGATGTGTATGTGAGGCTGCGGGGCACTCTGCACAGGCTGGAGCACGGAGAATCTGACTGCACCAGGAGGTGATGGCAAGATCCTGCTTCCTCTGTGGGATTCCATAGATGCTGTCTCAGTTTACTCTACTGAAAAATGGGAATACTAATTATAGTTACTCCCTAAAGTTACTAAGAAGATTAAATGAGTTAATGGATGAAAAATGTTTAGAAAACCGTCTGACCACTGCGAATGTTCAGCAAACGTTATCTCCTTGGTGTCTTATTTTGCTGGAGGGCGTGGATGACTGGTTGCATGGGCAAATGTTTGTATTTAAGTAATTAAATATAACTGCCTTTGACGTCATCGAAGTAGAAAGAGTGCATTTGTCGAGCTATTTTAGCATGGTCCATGACTCTTCTCAGCAGTGAGAGGAGGTTTGGCTGAGTCACAGGAAATGCTCATTAGCATCACTCTGGCCTGGAGTCGGTGAGCAGAGCGTTTATGCTGCATGACTTCAGCCTGACACTGTTTGCAAAGTTCAGTGGTAGAGTTTCTTTATTGCCTCTTGAAAATTCCCTAGAGTAACTTCCACTTGGATTATCACTGAACTGGTACTTAAAAATAAATTTAAAGTTCTTATATAGCACAGGTGACTTAATAGACACTACCTTTGGCAGTCAGTACAGGTTGATTAGTATTAATCCGGAGAAGCAGTTGGACCACGGGCCTTTTCGGTAGAGCCAGAATCTTTTAACCCTTGAAATGACCCAGTACACTTGCATGAGAATTTCATACTGAAATTTGTTCAGTGTTAAAGCCTGAATTGATTAGTTGTGCCAATGCTTTGTTTAAGGATATACATACTGTATGTACAAGTATAGGCTAGAGTTAATTACAAATAAAATTCAAACACCAGAAACCAGACATTGGTTTGTTCATTAACAGTAAAATGAAAACAAAATAAAATAGATATAATTTTCAAATTTATGAGTAGAATAAGAAATTTATAAACGTTAAATATCCTTCTTTGTTTGTCTGTTTGTTTTGAAGCAGAACTTCACTGAGTAGTCTATAGGCACTGTGTGGCCTCAAGTTCACCACCCTCCTGCCTCAGCCTCCAACCTCAGCCTCCTGAGCACTGTAGCAGGAGGAACATGCCTCTGTACCTGGCTCTTTTGAGTTATTTCATCCCCTAAATCTCTCACTAAATTTGTGTCACTAAAACGTTAAACCTGACATACCTGAGAGTCACATGACTTCATGCCAACAGAACCCTTCAAGCGGAATAAGGAATAGAGATTAATGTGTGGTCTCATGAAATACAAGCGGGAGGAAAACAATGCTAGCTTTGACATAACTGGCCTTTGCTGTTAGTCATTTGTTATATTTTAAAGCATGCTACCTTCATCTTGGAATAGGAACTTTCCAAGGCCTCCAAGAAGGAGGCCAGCATCCTACATCCCCACCAGCCTTGGCAGAAACTCACCAAGAGAACGCTCACCCCAGAGCCGGGGGCCAGGGTCCGTGCCCACCTTCTGGGAGCGAGTGGGGTCAGCGGTGTGGGCGTTTGCACTGTGCCCATGCGAGGGAGGTGGGAGAAGGAGCAGCTCCTCAAACTGCTCACAGGAACCTGAAATCAGTGGAGGATGCAGCCAAGAGGTCTGGCTGAACTCCAGCCTGCGTAAGTTACCAGGTTTTTATAAATTCTAAAAGAAATATTGACAAAAGAGGAAATTTGGAAGACAAAAATCTCCCCAAGTGTATCACTCTTTCCATTGAATGTCTCGGGCCCTGCTCTCTACCGTTGTCAGGCCTCACCGGCCCCCACAAGGTCCCAGCTCTTCCCCACGCCTGCTTCAGGACTCCCAGCCCTGCTAGGGCCCCAGACCCCAGGCCGAGGACACATCTTGCACTGCTCTGGAGTAGCAGATCCCACAGCTCTTGGAGTTCTACGATCTTACAACTGACTTTCTGAAGTGAGTCCAATCCAAAGGAGACTCAACTTCCTGTCTAGTAGCCCCATCCCATCAAAGGCACTGCCTGTGTCCAGGCTCCTGGGGCCCCCAGCCTGTGACAGCGTTGCAAGCTGCTCTAATCTTTGTGTGTCTGCAGTAAGGCTGCCATCTCAGCCTCTCCTTATTGTGTGACCATCCAGGAAGGCCCTTCCTTCTCTCTCCAGCTCATGCCCCCCCATCTCCACATGTCATTGTCAAGGCCTGGTGTCCTTTGTCATTGTTCAGCTTAGATATCCTTGGGTAGCTGGGAAGGGGTTTGCTGTCCCAGGCTGGGACAGTGGACAGCTGTGTTCTTGACTACTGCCACGCACATGCACGTGATGAGAGAGGGCACAGGTATAGAAATGTGTGAATATACTGGCTTCTAAACAAGGAAAAAGATCTGTTACCATCGCCACTATGCTGTTGATTAAAATTTTAATTTTTAATTTTTATTCCTCTGATTATTAGCAAGTCTTTTAATATTCTGCACAATCATATAATCAGTGCATTTCAGTTTTGCTAATATGAAAGTAAACATACAATTTAGGAAATGTAATGAGACTGGCCAACTGATTAAAAACTGGTTTTTCTTGTTCTGCAGCATAGAAGGGTTTTCAAGGCCCCCAGAGAAAGTGGGGACATCTATGTGTCTCCCTTGGGCTCAGTTAAGCTGGAACCACTGACTTGGTCAATCAGTTTATTGCTTGTACCAAAAATAACTAGGAAGATATAAGAACATAACATTTTTGTACATAATTAGTAGCATTAATTATTTATAATATTTTGTGAGCCTAAATGTGCTTCAAATTTTAAGCTAATATTCATAATAATAACATGTGTTGGTGATATCACTATTAGTTATCAAGCACAAATTATGTACCAGACATTGCTAAATACTCAGCACCTATTTTCCCTAACCATTATAAATCCTCCACAAACTATTTTACCCATGAAGCAGCTGAAAATCTGACAGCATAAGGGACTTGCTGAAGACTCAGTGAATAATAAATGTGTACAACATAACTAATTCTGCAATAGGGAAATGCCATTTTTAAGGTAAACCATAAACATTCATTTACTATTTTAAAAAATGATGTGAAATGTTCTCTTGACACCGAGAAAGAGTGTAAGTGCATTTTTTTGTCTTCCTAAACACTTGAGGGTATTTATGCAACACAGAAGAGACACATACTTACTTTTCACTCTGTAAAACAAAATGTTCCATCTTTGGAATTTTGTTTTTTGTTTCTATTGGGCGAGGGAACTAAACACAAATTTCTTTCACTACCTCCTGCTCTATGTTCCTTCAAAAATGCGCCAGCTTCATTTCAGGCTTGAGAATTTATTTTCTTTCGTAACTTTTCCATGGACTGAATGCACAGTGCCCGCATTGTTCACCTTGGAAAAATTGATCCTAAGAATCATCAGCCAGTTTCCCAAATAAACATCAAGGCTCTTAAGCTAGAGGAAGACAGAGGACCTGCATACCCTATCCCCTGCCAACACCACCGCCCACCGAGGACCTGTGCAATGTACGTGGGAGAGGAGGAGAGCAGCCAAACTCCCAAATTCTGTCCAGCTCTGCCCCTGGGTTCTTCACTGCACAGAGGAACAGAGGTGGCAACCAATAGACTGATGGAACTGAAGTCAAGACCAGCACCTAGTAAGAGAGTTTGAGACCAAGACTTAACTGGTACCCTTTCACAGAGACTCAGCGAGAAACAGCCAGGGAGACAGGCTTGGAGAGGGCAAAGAGCTGAACAGGGATTTCCTGGGATCCCCTAGGTGGTCGAGGCACAGGCCCAAAATGTCACAGGGCCTGCATTCTGTTGTGCGATGCCAGGTTTGGTGGTAATCTTCTGAGAGGGTAGTCCTGAAGAAGGCATTTAGTCCAGTAGTCTACTTGAATTCTTGAAACAAAATCCACCATTCTACTGGATATAAAAAACACACCAAAAATGGAAAGAAATTCATAGACTAAAAATCAAAAGATAAAAATCAATATTTCATACAACAGGAGCCAGAAAACAAGCAGGAAGAGCTATCCTTCATACAGCAGTGGTTTGAATTGCTCTAGGTCATAGCTGGGTGGCCTAAGTGTCTTCACTAAAATTATAGGCCTCTTTGTTCTGGTTAAGGGCAGCTCTTGAGTGGTCCCTTGGGATAGTCAATATTCAGTTGATATTTGATGCCATCATTGTTGCTGACTTAATTACTATAGCCAAGATGATATAGTAGGTGATATAAATTTATTTTGTCCCTATGCCAATATCTAGATTTCCTGTGGGGGATCCTAAGTGGTACTGTGGCTCACTTCCAAAGAATGAGGCACTGGAACAAAGAAGCCACAAACCCTAGCACACACACGCATGCACACACACTAGAAGCATGAAGAGACAAAGCAACCAAATGCCTCCAAAAACTCCCAATTGCCCCCCAAAAAATGGTTTATGGGGCATCAAGAGAGAAGAAATCACAACCCACACAGCCCAAAGGTCTGAAAGGTTATCAATGGGGGTAAAAGAGGTCAATAGGTGCTTGGAGAATTTAAAGACAAATATAACTAATAACATAATGAACCTAATGAAACAAATAATCAATGAATCTTGAGAAGACACCAATGAAAATCTGGTGGAGTTAAAGAAATGATGCAAAGCATGAATGCTGAGCATATACTGGGGGTCCATAAAAAGTTCCAACCAGAAGTCCAGGAGATTACAAATACAATTGAAAATATGGGTAGCGAAAGCAACCAATGTGATGACAGAATATCAGACCTAGAGGACAGGGCAGTGGTCAATGACCAATTAATAAGAAATGTCTTAGAAACATCAAGAGAACAAGAAAAATGAATCTGACAGCTGCTAGGTAACTCAAAGAAGATTAATATAAAAGTAATTCAAGTTGATGAAAAATCAAAAGGCAGTACAAAGGGCATAAAAACCCTGTTTAAGAAGAAATAAAAAAATTTCCAGATGTGGGAAGAGAATTTAACACACAGAGAAGTGAGGCATACACAACTCTAAATAGCCATGATCAGAATAAAACCACCCCACACCACATAGTAATTAAAACACTAGAAATACAACACAAATGCTGAATATTAAAGGCTGCTAAAGAAAAAGCAATGAATCACCTATAAAGGCAAACTCATCAGAATTACAACAGACTTCTCAAAACAAACTAAAACAAAGCAAGGAGAACTTGGAATGAAGTGTTTCAAACTCCCAAAGAAAACAACTTCCAAACTATATCCTGGGAAATTGTCTTTCCAAATTAATGGAAAAATAACATAATTCCATGACAAAAAACAGCTAAGAAAGTTCATGACCACCAAACCAATACTCCAAAAAATTCTCAAGGATATCCTAGAAGGAACAATGAAACTAATGATGCCAAAAGGTCTAATACAATGAATGCATCAGGAAGAGCTACCAATTAAGTAGATGGGAAAAAACCAAAATAGTGATAGGAAAAGAATACAATTACAGGATAACTCAATTATAACCTATCAATTATAACTATCAGTGTAAATGAACTTAACTTGTGAATCAAAAGACACAGCTTAGCAGAATGGACCAAGAAACAAATCTAACAGTATGCTCTATACAAGAAGCACACTTAACCCAAAAAGAAATTCATAGGTTAAAAATCAAGGATGGAAAACAATATTCCATGCAACAGGAACAAGAAAACATGCAGGAATAACTTTCCTATTCTCAGACTAAGTGGACTTCAAGTCAAAGTTGATCAAAAGAGGCAAAGAAGTTGACATTACATATTGCTTACCAAATTATTCAACAGAAAAAGATAAAATAATAAACATATATTCACCCAATAGTGGTGCACCCAACTTCATAAAACAAACACTAATAGACATGAAAAATCGGACAAACATTACCACAGTTATGGTGGCAGACCTCAACTATATCCTAACAGATGTGTACAGAATGTCCCACCCAACAAAATATACTTTTTTTTTTGTACTTGGGATTGAACTCAGGTCCTTGCACGTGCCAGGCAGGCACTTGTGCTGCTGAGCTAAATTCCCGGCCCAGAATATACATTTTTTAAAGATTCATGTGGTACTTTCTCCAAAATAGATCACATACTAACAAATAAAGCATCCCTAAATGAATAAGTTCAAAAAATCGAAAATTTACCATACATACTATCAGATCACAGTGCAATGAAACTAGAAGTCAATAGTAAAAGGAAGCACAAAATTATATAAATGTATGGAAATTAACACACTATTGAATAAACAATGAGTCACAAAGGATAGTAAGGAAAAATAAGACAATATTTAGAGTTAAATGATAATGCCAGTACAACATACCAGAAGTGGGACATAATGAAACTGTCTTACGAGGGAAGTTTAGAGCTGTGATTGTTCATGTCAGAACAAGTTGAAATAAATAATCTAATGAGACAGTTCAAGGTCCTAGAAAAACTTGAACAATCTGAATCTATAGCTAATATAAAGAAGGAAATTATAAAGATCAGAGGTGAAACAAATGAAATGGAAACTAAAAAAACAATTAAAAAGTATTAAAGAATCAAAGAGCTAGGTCTTAAATATTGATAAACCCAAATAAATGAAATAGACAAGCCCTTTGCCAATCATACCCTCAAAAAGGAAATAAAAGATATGAATCAATGCAATTAGAAATGAAAAAGATGAAATTGTACTGGACAATGCCAAAATTCAGAAAATTATTAGCAACTATTTCACAAACATGTATGCCAAAAAATTGAAAGAAATGGAAAAATCAGAAGAAATGGAAAGATTCCTAGATTCTTATGAATTGCTAAAACTCAACCAAGAAGACTTAAAAATCTTGAAGATTCAATAACAGGAAATGAAATTGAAGGATTAATATAAAACTACCAACTAAGAAAATTCTGTGACCTGATAGATTCACAGTCAAATTCTAGAAGAACTTCAGGGATGATCTAACACTAATGTTCCCCAAACTGTAATGAAATTGAGAGGGAAGGAGTTCTTCCAAAATCATTCTCAGAATTTAACACTATATTGACCCCAAAGTCAGGAAAGGATCCAATCAAAAGAGAGAACAATAAGCCAATTTCTCTAATGAACAAGATGCAAAATTCCTTAACAAGAGACTGGCAAACAGAATGTAAAAAATCATCAAAAAGATTATGCATCATGACCAAGTAAGCTTCATCTCAGGATTGCAAGGATAGTTCAACACATGCAGGACAATAAATGTAATTCATCACGTATACAGAAGCAAGGACAAAAATCACATTATCATCTCAATAGATGGAGAAAAAGCCTTTGACAAAATCCAAGATCAATTCATGAAAAAATCCTGAAGGAAACAGGTATAGAAGGAACTTGCATCAATCTGATAAGATCCACTTCTGACCAACTTACTTCCAACATCATATTAAATGGGAAAAAACTGAAAACCTTCCCTCTAAAACCAGGAACAAGACATGGATGTTCATTTTCACTATTTCAGTTCAATGTATTCGCTTGAAACATTTGGTAAAGCAATTAGGCAAGAAGGATATGCATAGGAAAGGATGCAGTCAAAATATTATTTACAGATGTCATGATGCTCTACTTAAAAGACTCAAAACACTCATAGAATAGCCACATTCAGCAATGTTGCAGGATACAAAATAAACACACAAAAAATAATAGCATTCCTATACACTAATAATGGGCTCACTCAAAAAGAGATTAGGAGAACAATACCATTCATAATGGCATAAAAATTAGATTAAATACTTAGATAATAACCTAACCAAGGAAGTGAGAGACTTCTACAATAAAATTACATCACTCTGAAAAAATAATTCAAGGAGGACATCAGAAAATGCAAAGATGTCCCCAATTTCTGGATAAGCAATACAAGTTTAAATATTGCATAGCTTCTCTTATTTAAGAAAAAATGCACATATATATATATATCCTAAATGCATATGTACATATATATGGCAAAATATAAAATCAATGAATAGGAAGGAAGTAGGGGAGAATTTTAAATAATACCCCCAAATACCTATTCTACTATATCAAAAGTATTTTAACATATGTGCTAATTTATTTCATTTGTGCTACTAGTTTCTCTTAGTTTCTTGGAAATAAAGTTTCATGCTTTATGTGTTTGTTTCTTCTTAGTAAGAAAGAATTTTTTCTGTCCCTATGTAATGACTTTGAAGATAGTGATAGATGTGTTAATTATTGTTATTCTTATTACTTGTTATGAAATTTTTTTTGATTTTCATAAAGTAAGAAAAAGATTCTGAAAATAAACACATCCTTTGTAAAAACAAGGAAATTGAGAACCTCACAGGATCTTAGAGCTGGTCAAAATATGACATCTTCATTTATTCAGTTATTAATCTGTTCACTCATTCAGTCGCTAACCTGTACTAACTCGTCACAAACACGATAGACTTTAACAGAGAACAAGGATTGTCACAAAGCAACCCCAAATCAATAGATCTCTCTTTGTAGGATCAGAGACAGGTACAAGAGTAACTAATAATGAGGTGCAGTTATGGGACCACTGATGAAAGAAACAAAACCCAGCCCCCTTTACATCATGATCTTTGTCACAGGTGGAGAGGAACGCTCCAACTGACACCATGCTGGTGTGCAGTGTCGGCAGTGTGATGATAAAAACACACCCCAAAGCCTCATCTGGTCCTGGGTGGAACTTTGGGGGGGTGACTGCATCGTGGGGCTTCTGTCATTGGCTTGCTGTGGGCAAGTGGGGTCTGGATGAAGGAGCAGGGTCACTGGGAGTGTGCCCCTGCCCAGCTTCTCTCTTCTCTCTCTGTTTCCGGGCCGCCATGACATGAGCAGCTGTCCTCCGCCCGGCCCCTCTGCCATGCTGGCCTGCCTTGGAGCTGCCAGCCCAGGGAATGTGAACCAAAACAAACCTCTCCCCCCTTAAATTGTGAGTGTCTTGTATTTTGTTTCACCAACAATGAAAGTGACTAGGACAATAGCCCACTTGGGAGAAAGTTCTCTTTTGCCAAATGTAGATTCTGGAAGCAGAGAATACTTTTTTCTTCTGTCATCCAAACCAAATACACAGAAATTCAGTTACGAATCCTCATTAAGTGGACTAAGTAAACAAATAAAGACAAGAATTTAAGATGATCAGAATGGAAACTAACATCTGTGTACTATGATTCTAATGGGAATGATTATTTCAGAATTGGAATATGATTATACCTTGGATCTCAGTGGAGCTTAAATTTCTTCTACATCCAATTTCTCTGAGCATTCCTAGGAAGATGCTGTGGTTTAGATCTAACATGTCTCCCGGAAGCCTAACGTGTGTGGAAGATGATCGCATCATGATGTGCTATCATCAGCGGATTCATCCACTGATGAGTTCCTGGCTGACTGCTGTCAGGAAGTGGGGCCTGGCTAGAGGTGGTCACTGGGGTACGACTGGAAGGGTGAATTCTTGTCCGTGACTCCTCCCTTCTCACCCTGCTTCCTAGCTGCTGTGACGGGAGCACCTTTCCTCTGCTATTCCCCTCTGCCGTGCTGTCTCTGCCTTGATGCCAGCCGACCATGGAATGAAACTGTTAGCTAGAATAAACTTTTCCTCCTTTCAGTTGTGGGTGTAGGGTATTTGTCTCAGCAATGGAAAAATAACCAAAACAGTAACTTAGTAGGAGACATTGTGTCCAAAGTGACTTACTTGGCCTTTCTTTATTGAACCACTGCCATTGAATTGGTGTATTTTATCAAACAATTAATAATAAGCATATTCAATGATTAATATGGTCTTCAAAGTATTTTGAGAATAGCTTAAAGTTCAGGTTACAATCTAAGTTGGCATATTATTTATAGTATTATATAGAGAAAGTTAGAGATGAAGGTACAAGTTATGCATCACCTGGTGATGTTATGTGTGTATATGTAAGTATTTGTGTGTGTATGAAAGATATATTTGTTTTTATATTTGAAATAACCATAAAATTTGATCTACTTGTGCATTTTTAGAAGAATATCTGATAATATAATAAATAGATATGAAAAATAATCTTGCATATTTCTATTTATGGTTTTCCTTGTCAGCATCAATACCTAATACATCACTAGGTATTTAGTAAGAATTTATTCAATATTTTAGAATGAATTAATGCGTTATTTTCTGTCTCGGGATCTGCCTACAAGTACAGTACCAGTAATAAACTCAACCACTTACTTATTTTTTCATATTCTTGAAAATTGAGAACACTAAAGGGACTTACAAATGAACATTTTGTAGGCTTCCAGTATGGAATCTTTAAAACTGAGCATAACTCTCAAGTCACAGAGTGATAGGTACTTGATTATCAGAGGAAACGTCAGCTTTCCTACAATGGAGGTAGGAACGCGTCTCTGTAGGCAAATGGAGCAAAAATGAGCAATCTAAAGCCCTGTGGCATGTGTCAATGTGGAGAGCTGAATCGGCCTCTTCTCCCGGTGGGCTCATCGCCCCAACTCCCTGAGGAGGACACCCAGGAGCTTAATCTTACCTCCCTTCCACTGGCAGTACTTTAAAGTTTGCCCTTGAAATACAGGAAGATTTAAAACTTCAGACAGGAAGGAGCTTTACCCTGCAGCATCCTGAAAATTTATTCCTTGTTAAATACAGAACTAAAAAACCAGAAACATGAGTCACAAAACCCAAGAAACTCAGTGGAATGAGTGTGATACCCTCAGTCACAGTGAGAGGCTCTTCATCAGCAGCACCCTGCCCACCCTGCTCTGAGTCGAGCTTCCCTTTTCCTTGCTGTTCCAGACATTAAAGGCGGAAATGAGCCTCTGGTGACTCCACGGTCTTCGCAGGCAGCTGGGAGCTTCCTGCCCAAGGCCTCTGAACAGATCCTGCGTGGTCTGTGGGCGGCAGGGAACATCTCCTGCCCCTGCGCAGCCCCAGCCTGCAGCCTGATTCACGACGGGCCCTGCCAGCTCAAGGGCGATTGCTGTCCCGTTCCTTTCAGCTCCATGTGGGTGGAGATGGGTGAAAGCGGGCTGGCCAAGAAGGCTATTTCGGGAATGTGGAAGAACACTGTGAAGTAATCGGTCATCTAAAGAAATTACCAAGGGGCATTCTTGACCTAGCATGGAAGATGAATGTGACCCTGAT
>RJWT010023894.1:0-16650 GCA_004365215.1 Cuniculus paca | reverse complement strand
TGTTTCTAGCAGCACAAGTTGTAACAGCCAAATCTTGGAAATAACCTGAATGCCCATCAATTGAGGAATGGCTAAGAAAGATGTGGTACTTTCATACAATGCAGTACTATTTAGCTGTGAAGAAGGATCACATTGAGGCCTTTATAGGTAAATGGATGTGACTTGGGACCATACTCATAAGTGAAATAAATCAAACTCACATGTGTAAACACTGTATTGTCTCCCTAGTGTAAGAAACTAAAGACTCAATAAGATACAAAATCCCTGATAAATATGGGGAAACTTCTAAAGGATAAAACAATTCAGGGAAAAGGAGAAAAGAAGGAAGGAAAAAGAAAAGCTATAAGTTAATATCTATATATCTATATATATATAGATACTTAGATAGGATGATTGTGCTACTAATTTTATTAGCTCTTAGAAAAAAGTTAACATTCATAAGACTGGACCAATTCTCTATGCCTATACTATACCTGGTAAACTGAGCAACTCTGGAAGACAACTGTACGAAATAACATTTGATATCTTCCCATCACCTAGCTTAGAAATCCTATATTGTTATTGTTTTGGGCTCTTTATTGCTGTTATTTATCTGTCTTTATTGTTTTTTGTTTTTCTTGTGCTTCGTTCTGCTATTGCCTCTAGCACAGAAAGGATAGATGTACAAGCATATGCTTTATACGTGCTTAGAACTACTCCTAAAGAGTTTACAAGAGCAGATTTTACTAAATATCAAAATATGAACAGCTACATTGAAGAAAATGAGACATTATGGTAGTCATAGCTAATTCCATATCTTCAGGTTCTGAAGTTTAATAATGCTTTTATTCTTAGATTTGATTGGTTTAAGTCTGTTTTCTACTACTTGTTTGCAATATGTGAGAAAATATGATCAGCTTTTTTGAAGAAAACAAAGGACATTAAAGTAGCCATTGTTGATTTCTTATTGTCTGATTTGAAGGCCTGTAATGCTTTCACTCTTGTTTTAGCTTGTTTTATATTATTTTGTTTTGCTTGCGTTTATTGTATGTGATTGTATGAACAACCATTCTGAAGAAAACAAGAGACACTAGGGTAGCCAATGGCCATTGTTAATTTCCTGTTGTTATGTTTTGAAGACTTGTATTGCTTGCATTGTTCTGTTCTCATCTACTTTGTTGTGTTTTACTCTGTCTTGTTTTGTTTTTATTCTCTTTAAAATAAATAAATAAATAAAAATCTTATTGGATTCGAAAGATTTCTAATTTTCATATATTTTAATCTAGTTGAATGGAGCATAATTTTAGTATCTGAGATTTTATTGTGAAAGTATATGAGTTAATCCTTGACTAAGTTCTATAACTAATGGTACTTTGTTTCTTCTACCTTTATCTTCTATTTATGTGGAATGTACACCTATATGTTGGTTTATTTCCTTTTCACATAACAATGAGATCTCATGAAGAGATTGTATATGATGGTATAATTTTCTATCAAAAAGTATTTTGATTTTAACTCTGATTTTGTGTATTTTACTGTTATTTTCTGAGTTCCTGTCACATTGGGGGCTCTGAGTTCACATTATTGTACTTTGGTTATAGTTTACAAATTGTAGTTGAAGCATAAATGTTTATCAGTAAATGTAAATTATTTTGTAATATTTATTTAGCATATTGTTTAAGTATACATAGTTTCCTTAATGACAACCATATGGTTCTAGCTGCCATTATTGTTGAGCAGCATCAGGCTAAAAGTATGTGCTTGCCTCATCATTAGTGTGAAATTGTTCATTACATGTTATTAAAGTCCATGGATTCTAGCATTTCTATGTGTATTTTATTTTGAATACTGAAAATATTCATCTTATGTAGTATCTTGAAATCAACAATTGTTTTGAAATACAAGATATTTAAAATGTATTTTAGTGTCATGCTCTAAGCTTGTGCTATCAACAATTATGTTTATAAGCTCTCCAGAAACTATGCACCATGGAAACTGCACCACGCAAAACCAGAGTTGGCTTTTGATTTACTGGTTGATTGTTTTGTATTCTAAATTTGCCCACCTGTGTTCTGATATTCTCTCTCAATGCATGAAACTCCACTTTCTATCACGGATGCTGTTTATTTGGCATTTTAAACTACAGTGCTTTGATTTCAAGGTGTTTATTAAAATGTTGAGATATATGGAGCAAAAGCAAAGCAGACTTAGAAAGTGTATGAAATGCTCTTAAAATGAGAAATATGCTTAATTTCAATCAAAATCATTGTCACCAGCTTGTTGTCGACAAATCTAGAATTAATTAGAAATTAAGCATGGTCTTCTTTTTAGTAGAAATTATCTATGTATGAAAATAAAATTTTATATTATTTTAAAACAATGTGACAGGTCATTATTGCAAAAACAATCACATGTATCAGCTCTAGAGCAACTATAAGAGATCCCAATTATTAGTATAAACATACAAACACTTATAAAAGTATCCTCATATTTAAACTCATTCTAATGATAAAGAATTACAAATCTCTGATAAAGCATAAATCAAATAAACAATGCAACCTTGGTAATTATAATGCCATAATTCAAACATTTCTCCAAAAATAATTGTGAATCTAACCTGTGTTGGAGTTAATTTCACCTCGAAAACGACAGAACAAGAGATAGGAAAAGATATCTTTCCTTGACAGTTCTCTCTGCCTCCTGCTTCTCAGTGACTTCGTTTTCCAGTTTTCTTAGGACACTTTTCTCTTAAGGAAAAATCATTTGAAAACACTCACCATTTGCTCACAACAGAAGTTACCTGGAAGGGATTTTTTTTTCTTGAAAACTCCTTTACTTGTTGGTAAAATTTGGAAATATACAGATCAAGTTTATCATGACAAAGCAGGAAAGTGTCCGAAGCTTGGCACAGCTGCAACAGGCAACTCCTGAAGCTTTGCATCACAGCTGGAGTCCTGCTGATCCTTTCTTTCACCAATCACTTAGCACTGTTTTATGTAGTGGCGCCTCTGGGCACAGCGCAGGGCTTGGAACCCCATGGATGCAGAAGAGTTTTTTCCTGCTGCACATCTGTCCTTGCAGTGTCATGCACGTGCTGTGGGTTTTGTAGCACAACTGCAGGCATGGAAACAGGCTTGGGCCATGGAAATGGAGACAATAAATTGCTGTACCCTATCTATATATGCAAGTCTAGATAGTGAAAAATTCCGAAGGAAGTAAAGTTTTCACCAAAAGTTACCATGCAACAGCATACTGTCTAATGATTGACAAAAGCCAAAGCATGAAATGAAAATTCAGATACAAGAAATTCAGGTACTTTGGATAATCTTAAAATCTCACTTCTATGTCCCTTCCTTTCTGTCATACCGTTCTCACGACAGTAACTTGATGATTCCTTTCTCTATATTCTAGGCTTCTCCTTTGTCAGTTTAGAGTTCTAGATTCAGTATGTTTCCATTAAACTGATTAAAAACACTTGAAAGTATTTAGACATAGGTCGTGCACTGAATGATTATTGAAGCACTTTAAAGAGAGTAAATCCCATAAAATGTAATTATCTGAGAAACTGAATATTAACAGTATTTGGGAATGGCACTATTATGTTATTATAATTTTTCTGTGTCTCTTATATTTTACACTTAATAATTCCAAAGTGCTAAACAATTTTCTTATTGTCTTTATTTTTTCAAATGTTGAAGATCTACATTATGCAATGTTGAATTGTATTCTGGAAAAAACCTACAAATAGAATTAGCACAAATGGTATTTAGGCCTGAAGTTGTTCAAGCAAATCAAGACCGAGTTTTTATGTTACATGATACAAAACACATGGTTAAAATACTCAAACATCTAAGAAGCACAAAATATACAGATATTTGTAAAAACTGGGGAGATTAACTAGCTTTTAGTTTATTTTTTAATCCTTATTTTTTCCATGTGGACAAACCACAAAGTACAGAAATTTGTTTTCTTCATTAACTTAAGTAGTTAGTAAGTTTTGAGTTTATATCATGGGAATTTAGTAGAAAATGTGCTCCTTTTTTGATGTACACAGAAGCCAACTCCACAATCTTCTTTCTATGATTGCATACCATGTTTTAAATTTATTTTTAACTGACAAATAAAGATTGTGTATATTTATGGGACCACTGTGATGTTTTGATGTATGCATACTTTATAAAAAGACTTGAACAAGGTAATTAAAATATTTATAAACTTACCAATTTACCATTTTTGGGGGGGATGAAAACATTAAAATTAACTTAAACGATTTAGAAATACATAATGTTATAAACAATGTTCATCATGGAATACAGTGTACTACTAATGCTATACACCTATCTAACTGAAATTTTGTACCCTTATATCTGTATCTCCTCTTTCTCCATTTCTTCCTACTACAATCTACAGTAACCATTTTTAAACTCTTTCGATGAGATCAACCTTTTTATGGGTATATATCTGTGATACCTAATAACCTCTTTCGTCTTGAGGAAGTGACACATATATATTGCATCTTGATCATTTACTTCGCCTTCCCCCAACTCCTTGCCCTTTACCTCTTTCCCAGACCCTCTTCACATCTCCACAAAGTCCAGCTCTCTGTTTCCTATCACCTTTCTTTTATTTTGCTGTTTAAATAATTTATAGTTTGGGCTTCTCATGAAAAAGATGCCATGTGATATTTAACCTTCTATGTCTGACTGATTTCACTTAGCAACATTATCTCAAGATCCATTCAGTTTCCTGCAAATGACTAAAATTCATCCTTTAGATGGTCATGTAGCATTCCATTGTGCATATACACTACACTTTCTTTATCTATTTGTCTGTTGATGGCCATTTTAATTCAATTATTGTGAATTTTGCTGCTATAAACATAAATATGTGTCCTACCGCTGTAACATGATTTCTTTAAATCATTCAGGAAGATATCTAAAAAAGGAAAGTCTGGGTCAAATTGAAATTTTAATTTTAGTGCTTTTGAAGAATCTCTATACTGATTTCCAAAGTGGTTGTACTAGTTAACATTCCCATCAACAATGTAAAAGGATTCATTTTTATCCTGAACATTGCCAGAATTTATTGCTTTTTGAGTCTTTGATTATAGCCATTCTTGCTGGAATAAGATGGAATCTTAGTGTTGTTTTGATTTGTATTTCTTCAATGGCCAAAGATACTGAAAGCTTTTTTCATGTACTTATTGGCTATTTGTACTTCTTTTTAGAAGTGTCTACTTATTTCAATTGCTTATTTTTAATTGATCTTTCATTTTGGGGTGTTCTAATTTTTTGAGTTTTTTATATATTCTAGATATTATTTCTCTGTCTGAGGAGTAGTTGGCAGAAAATATGGTCTATTTTGGAGAAAGTTATGTTTGTTCCAGAGAAAAATGTACATCTTTCAAATCCCTTTGTTCAATGATGAGTTCAACTCTGATATGCCTTTGTTGATTTATTGTCTGGTTTACCTATTTGTTAGGTGGACTATTCTATCTTCCATTGTGATTGTATTGGTATCTTGGTACCTATATATCCTTTTAAGCCCCATAGTTTTTGTTTTATGATATTTTATATACCAATATTACATATCATACACACACACACACAATTGTCACCTCTTTCTGTTGAACTGGTTCCTTTATGAGTGTGTTGGGACCTTCTTTTTCTCTTACAGTCCCCTGTCAGTTGGTCTAAAGCAGAATTGTTGGGGTGGAAAGACCTGGGTTGAGGAAAGTTGCTCATTTCATGTAAGCCAGGAAGCAAAGAGAGAAGGGAGGAGCCTGTTAAGGAGATATGCCTTTCTAGATTAGGGCCCTAATAATCTATTTTTCCAAACAGGCCCACCTTCTAACAGCACATTTAGCTATAGATTCACTGGTGGATTCATCCACTGATGTGTCTAGTGACTTTGTGATCAGCAGATTTAGTGAACTAGAAGTTTTTGATGATCTTTTCAATAACAATTTCTATTTTCTTTATTAAAATTACACAGTAGACTGGCCTAATGACACTTTCTATACAGATGAAGAGAGTGGGTAAATTTCAATGCCCTAGAAAATAAAATATTTAAGAAAAACAAAAAAGGTTGGAACATACAGAAAGTCAAGCAAGAGAGAGAGCAAGAAGATACAACATGTGGAACTGAGGTCTCAGAAGTAAATGATCTTTGGAATGAGCAGAAGCAACATTAAAAGGAAAATGTCTATGAAATTTTAAAAAAAGATAGAAAATATACAATTACAATTAAAAGCAAGACACATTTGAAAGATGATAGTTATGACAAAATAAATCAGCATTGTAGGAAAACTTTTGAAAACAAAACACAATAAAAAATCAACTTATTACTTACTTATTTATTCATTTTGGTCCTGGGAATTGAACTCATGACCTTACACTTGCCAGGCAGGGGCTTAAGGGCTGTGTCACTGAAGTAATTCTCCAGCCTTGTCTTGTCTTGTCTTGTCTTGTCTTGTCTTGCCTTCCCTTCCCTTCCCTTCCCTTCCCTTCCCTTCCCTTCCCTTCCCTTCCCTTCCCTTCCCTTCCCTCTCTCTCTCTCTCTCTCTTTCTCTCTTTCTTTTTTTCTTTCTTTCTTTCTCTTTCTCTCTCTCTTTTTCTCTTTCTTTCTTTTTTCATGGTACTGGGAGTTGAACTCAGGGCCTTTATACTAAGCTATATTCCCAATTCTTTTTTTAATCTTTATTTGAAGACAGAGTCTCACTGAGTCATTCATTCTGGGCTTGAACTTGCAACCCACCTGCTTTCACCTCCCAGAATGCTGGAATATGTAGATTACTTTCAAAAAATCAAAAATAAGACTAAAAAAATCAGAATCCAGAAAATCATAGTTTTTTTTAAAGTAATGAAAGGATATAATTGTCAACCTGATCATTTAAAATATCTTTTAGAAGTACATATAAATAAGATATTTTTCTTCTACTCTACCCCAAACCCTGCTCTATGGAAGTGGGAGGAATTTCTATCTTCCTGCAGTGTTAAGAGTTTTTGCTCCTTATGCACGCTGAATTCAACTAGGAGTAACTGATGTTTTGTGCATCTTCCCACAGTGGTTCATTATTATCCGATCTGCAGCAAGAAAAAACAGGCTATGATTCTTCAACCAGAAGAAAAATAAGAGGGATGGAAGCCTAGAAAATAGTAATGAACAATAAAAAAGGCAAATATATGGGTAAAATGTAAATTAAGTGTACTACTTTAAAAATGACAATGACTTGCAGATTTAAAATATTTATCTAATTAAAGTGCATGGCAAAATAATACATAAATCAGGAAGATGGCAGTAATAGAGTTAATACATTCTAAGATTCTTGCATTTTCTAGAAAAATGGTTGGTTCTATTTTAGTAGTTGTGGTTATTCATTTATGAATGCATGTATGGATTCATATTTAATATCTGAGTAACTATACAAGAAGTAAGGGTTTAAAATGGAAAAACAGAAAATGCTTATTCAGTCCAAAGTAAACTATGAATACAAAGAAAAAACAGAACAGGAGGAGCAAATATAAAGCTATAACATGAAGGAAGACTTAAACCACAATTTAGCAGTGAGATGAATGTTTCAAATGATTTATTTGATATATTGTTTGAAAAATACATAAATTCAAACTATATGCACATGTAATAGCATACATTCAGAACATGCAAAAAATAGTTTAATTCAAAATGAGAGAAGTGCAATGCCACACGTTTAATGAGAATGTTTAATACACATTTGAAAATTGATAAAATAATGAAAAATTGTTAAGTATAATAGCATAAAAGATTGAATCACCAGAGACAAACAGTGGAAGACATTACTTTAAAGTGCAAATGAAACAAAAATTGATTATAGGCTTGGGAATACAGCATGTGTCAACAAATTTTGAAATAGTGCTCATGTTCTCCACCATATGTTCTCCACCATAATAGAGCTATATGCATATTATAATGTAATAAAGTTCCATTGATGTCTTTTAAAACCTATACTACACATATTAAAATCTAACTTTTATAAAGCACATAAATATACAAGACAATAGATTAGGAACATTAAGTCTGTACCTGGAAGGAGGAAGAAAGCTCTAACCACAACATTGTTTCTTGAATAGAGAAATTTGATAATTTCATCTATCACCTACAGGATCAGAAAAAAATCATGCATCTGCAAAGGGTAAAATTGCACTGAGATAAGTAAGATGCCACTATTTTTTCATTGCAGCATGTTAGGCTTTTATACGTGGATGATTTCTCCTACTCTGTTTTATTTTTTTTATATACGTATAAAAGTGAAATTGAGTTGAGTGAAATGGTGGAAATCTTTGGTTGAAGTTCCTTGCCAGAATGAATTATTAAAGTCATTTAAAATTCCATTGAATTATGATCTTTAAAATGAAAAACATACTGACTTTCAATAGCAGGTTATTAAGAATTCAGTGCACATTTTGTTGCAGTTGCCAATTTTTTAGAACCATTTTTTAACCAAATAGATCATAAGAGTTCAGGAGAGAATATTACAGAATTGACTTCTGAATAATTCTCATTAGTTATCTTTAATAAAATAAATATAATTAACCAGACTTAAAATGCAAGACCATTCATAACATCCAGGTTACTATCTGCATTTCCTTAAATCACATAAATTAAGAAAGTTAGGTGGGGCTGGATGTGTAGCTCAGTGGTAGAGAACCTGAACATGTACAAGGTCCTGGACCCTGGATTTTATCACCAGCACCGCTAATTTTAGAAAAAAGGGGGGGAAAGGTTATGCAAATGGTCTTTTGAAAACAATGATTTTTAGCATCAACATGATAAGGATTCTGGGTTTTTTTCTTCTCTTACTCCTTTTCTCTGAAGTTCTTATATAAGATTGCATTTGTCTTATTTTTCCAGCTGTGTAAGTGGAGGGTGTAACGTCCTATAAACAAAATGAAAGATAAAAAAGTTCTCAAAAATATAAACTGCACAAGAGTAACCTCACAGGCACAATTACCATCTGTTTCTGGGCTCAGCTAATGAGAGAACTTGTTAAATTGCACATTGGTTCAATCTGAAAATAATAAAACCATGACTTCTATGAGTTAAAAAACATGCCCCTGTAACCTTCCCTTCTCAACTTCTAGTTTCACTTGTTGAAAAACAAGGAAAACAAATAGACATGTGGCCACCCACGTGGTTGTGTAAATTGGAAAAAAAGTGAAAATAACGTGCGACAGACTGCCTGAAGGGTTAGTTGAATCCTTTGCACATGGAGTTAATCACCTTGGCAAATCTCCCTCCTTTCCATATGAACTTTATGGGTCACTTTTCAAATTAAAAGTACCTTCTCCTCTTTCATGTTTTAAAAACTGGTGGCTGAGGTAAAGGCAAGGAAAATATTTGAAAAGAAACTCTCATCAACCAGGAGTTTAACTCTGTTTTTTAAACTCAATGAAAAATCCCAATAATGAAGAATGCTAAAAATTTCTGAGAAGCTCCTTGGTTTATGTGATGGGGTGTGTGTGTGTGTGTGTGTGTGTACTGCACACTGCAGACATTTTATACAAGATGAAGTGCTCTCTGAAGCTGGAAACATTTGAATATATATATGTATATGCAAGTCAACGTTCCATTGAGCTTTCACTGTTACAATTCCTTCCAGTGGCTAATTGGTGTGTAATTTAATGACTGGGGATGACTAAAGGCCTTGATTGGATTAATAATGGAGAGTTACATAATTCTAAACCTATCTTTCCAAATATTTTCAGATGAGTCCATTTTACTGTTTAAAACTGGAAATTAATCAACTCTCTTAGTGGCATGAGACCTCTCCTTTCTAGATGCCTTGTGCGACTGAAACCTATGTGGAAAGTATGACTCACCTTACAGAGCACCATTTGTAGGCTCTTACAGAAGAACTCATGTGTCTGCATATGCATAGGTTGGTAACAAAACCATATTACTGTCTTCCTTAAACTCACTAGATTAAAGACCAACTGACGGTCTTGTCTGTTTGTGTTCCTGTGAGTGTTTTGTGGATGGACTTTCATAACAGCTTGATTTCTATCTTTCCTAATTCCCTTGCTTCAAGTATTTCTGATTTATGAATCTCATTCTTTCTGAATTACTTCTCATTTTCAAGTTGATATATGGCAAAAGTCTCCAACCCCTCTGTGAACATGCTTAAATAGGACTCCTTCCCCATATTTCTCAGGCAGGTAATTTAGAGGTGGGCAAATATTTTGTTCAAAGAGTCAAACAGTATTTCATATTAACTTTGCTTCATAACTTGAGGCATGGGCCTTGTGTCAAGAATGACTGATGCTGTTTTTTCTGAAAATTTATTTATGAAAAAAAAAACTAGCTAGATTTGGCCCTTGATTTATGCCTGGTGAGTTCTGCATTATTAAGAGTGCTTAGGTAGAAAGAGACAATTCCTTTGATTTCCTCCGAGGAATATTAAGAAGACTAAATGCCATAACTTTTCAAATCTAAACATAGACATATATACATACACATACAAGTATATAAAATAAAGATATATAACATTACATTATATATTGTATAATATAATATATAATTGCTGGATGGTAAAATGTTAAGAGCACAGCTTTGGAGATAATCAGGTATGAGCTCTGTGTTACTGAGAAATGGACGAATGTTTAAATCTTTGTTTTTTTCATTTATAAAATAGATTGATAATATACTGTTTAAATGAAAGAGTTGTAATACCTGATTCAAAACTGTGTTTAAGGAGCACATCATATTACAATTTTTGTTCTGGAAGTGAGCTTAGAATAGACTGAATAAACTACACTGATACAAGTTCCTTTACAGAATTTCTTGTAACCAAAAAGTAGTTGGGCATGAAGACACATCTGCTCTTACTTGTACTGCCATTTTATAATATATTAAAATATGTTTTTTCTAATCATCCTTTTGTGTTTCCCATACATTTCATATCATTGAATATACTTCTCCATGTCTCTTTGGTACACTTGATGCACCTTTCAATATCTGTTTCAAAAATTGGCTTTCCTCTGAAGTCTTTCCTAACTTCACTCTCCCCAAGCACTCATAAGGTAACTTGTGTAATTTCTCTAGCAGAAATACTACATTTTATTTTTTGTATTTGTTAATTTTACTTTCTAAGGACATTGTAAGGGTACAGATCCTCAAATGTTTCCCTAAATAATTATAGGAAAAAATGCTATAGACTAAGACTGCATGAATTTTAATTTGATTCTCTCACTTGTAAATTATTTCCAGCAAATTGCTTAACTCCTCTATGGCTCAGGTTCTGCATCAAGGGATGAACTGCATGAAAATTATACGATATAACCTAAATAAATGGCTTTAGGCCATGAATGACAGGCAATAAGCACCAGAAAATTGTTACACACTGTTGATGTGATTCATAGTATCATTATATTAGCATTTAAGGAAATATTCAGCACAGAAATAGTGCCTAGTGTATGTATTTTTATAAGAATGCAATGTCTCAAACAAATTTTCTGACATTGTAACTATGACTATTGAAAATGCCAGGAAAAATAGAAAGTTATTTTCTTAATACTTAATTGTTTAGATTTTCTTTTATGGTGTATAATCAAGTTCAGAAGTTATGCTTTTTTGGGTTTGCTAGATTAATGCTGTAGTGAGACCTTATAAGATTATAAGCTTATAATTGTAATTGTTCTGCAACTCATCAACTTGAAAATATACATCGATATGCATCATCAAGAGTTCCTTGAGCACAGAGTCAGATTCTTTCTTCCTTTCTCTCTCTCTCTCTGTCTTTCTCTCTGTCTTTCTCTCTCTCTTTTCTTTCTTTGGTTTTGAGGCTCAAACCCAGGGCCTGTCCACTGAGCTAGACATGTAAGGGCTATTTTAATGCACTGTGTTGGAAAAATAAAACTGAAAGCAGAAATCTACGATGAAAAAGACAACAAATTTTTATGTTATGGAAAAATATAACAAAATTCAAAAAATAATAGAATAGCAATACTCAATACATTGCGTATTGCTGGCCTCACCCCTTTAATTTTAAGACAGGGTCTTGTTAAATTGGTAAATAGCACAAAGTGGTCTCAGATTTGGGATCCTCCTACTCCAGCCCTCTAGAGTACTGGCATTGCAGATCTGTCTCTCCACACTAGGCAAAATCATATTCCTGAAAGTAATAGATTTGGGGATTCTTTTTATACTTTAATTGATCATCTTAATAATTTTGCTGTCCACCAACTGAAATATTTTATTTAAATATTGGTAAATGATTTAAAGGATTAACTGATTAGGATTAATACATAATATTGTGCATAAATGTATCTTAGCCTAAAGTAACTTCACAATTTCCTCAATTGAATCTTTAATTGTGACTTTGATTTTTCTGATTAAGACTATCTTCAATGTACATATTCTTCAGAATTCCTACACAGGAAAGGAAATAAGATGAAAAGGAAATCTACAGTTTGGGAGAAAATGTTTACAAATCATGTCTGATAGATTTAATATCCATTGTACATAAGAAACTCAAATAATTCATTAGCAAAAGAAAAAGTAAGTTGATTAAAAAATGGGCAAAGCATTTGAAAACCATTTTTTTTCCAAAGAAGAAGTATAAATGACTAACAAATATTTTTTAAAATTCTGAACATCACTAATGCTCAGGGAAATGCCAATCAACAGCACAATGATCTATCACCTCAAATCTGTTATGATGACCATTATACAAAAGATAAGAAATAAGTGCTGGTGAGATTGTGGAGAAAATGAAACTTTTGTACATTGTTGATGTGACTGTAACTGTAACTAGTACAGCCAGTATAAAAAAAGTATGGTGCTTCTTGGAAAAATTAAAGTTAAATGTTCCATACAATCCAGGGAACCACTTCTGGATATAGACACAAAGAAAATGAAATCAGTACCTCAATAAAGTTATCTACATTCCCATGTTCATTGCAGCAATATTCAAAATAGGCAAGATATAATACTTTGAAAGTACCCATCAAAAGACAAATAGGTAAAAAATGTATTCATAAACACACAGTTAGAATATTATTAAACCTGTAAAAGGGAGAAACCTTGTAATTTGTGACAATGTGGATAAACCCGAAGGACATTATCCTAAGTGAACTAAACCAATAACAAACAGCATGCTGATGAGAGCCAATGCTGTGTTGTGTCCTGGAAATATATTCAGAGTTGATCTCAAGTGTTGTCACCACACACATACATACACACATCCTACATGGTAACTCTATGAGAAGATGTTTATTTGCTGGACTGTAGTAATCATATCTCACACACACAGACACACATAGACGTATACATGCACGTGTATGCTGCAAATAACCATATGTGTATGTATCTTACATGTAATAAACAAAGACAAAATAAGGTCTGCAAAACACAAGAAATATTAAAATATATGGAATTAAATCACTGATCTTTTTACTGTCTCATAGTTTTTGCTTTTGCTAGAATGTCATTTAATTGGAATCATATAGAGCATAGCCTTTGGAGGTTGACCTCTGTCATATAATCACAGGGATTTTAATTTCTTTGTGTGTTTTCATGGTTGATTAGCCATTTTTTTTTAGCATTGAACAATATTCTGACGCCTGGATGTACCAGAGATTTTTATTATCCATTTACCTTCTGAAGGACATTTTGGTTGCCTCCATGTTTGGCAGTTATGAATAAAGCAGTAATGAACATCTATGTGCAAGTTTATGTGTGGACATAAGTGTTCCACTCCTTTGGCTTAAAAACAAGAAGTGTGATTGCTGGATTACGTGGGTAGAAGGTCATTCAGTTTTATAAGAAACTTATGATAACTTTTCATATATGCATGTGTTATGAAGAGACGTCTGTAAGGAGGAAGACATTTGACATGACTCTCAACCATACTGTGGAGGTGAGGTACTTAATTTGAATATTATTTATCTGAAATCAGAGAACTGTGCAAATGATTTCCAGAGAGTTTGTTTGCATTTGCTTTTCCTATCTTAGTCCTAGCACCGCTGGAACGTGTACTTTCTGACTTCTAAACCCAAAGCTAATGTGTTTATTTCATCAGTTCAGTTCAATCTTTTCATATCCTCTGAAGGAAATAAACTAAAACAAATTTTATTATTGCTGTTTAAACCCAGATTTAATAAGTATTTATGTTTAGGCTCACTGGCTTAGTACTAGTTCAAATAGTTTCTTGACTGCTGCATTAGAAAAGGTATACCATGCCAGATCCAGGACATATTTTTAAAATTCTCTCCCAGTGATGTAACTGTTTCACTGATAAGCCTTGATATAAATATTTGACTATCGTTCTGGGCTGAATACCTGGGATGATTCAGCTGGACCCCTAGACCATAGCTAGTGCCAAGGAGGCCTCAGAGAAGCAGAGGACCTGTAGTTGGCTTTCCACATGTGGAAGACTGCAACAATGATTTTATCAACATTAAATGTGTCAATTTAAATTTATTAATATAGTAGATGGATCAGCGTGAACGCAAACAGACTGTATTTTTTAAAATATTGAATGGTAGATTGTGTTCATACATATTCTGATTTTTTTCCTGCAGAATGGGAGAAGATAAACTTTGCAATGGTATGTAAATGCAACTTGGTGGTAATGCTATCTATGAACAATTTGGAAAGTGCACAGCAAATGTCTAAAACAATCAAAACTCTTGTCTGCACCTTCCTGAAGTTTTCAAGAAGTCTATGCTTTCTCAAAAACTAGTTTCTAGAGTAGACAGCTTTTCTGTTTGTCTTTTAATATAATTCAAACCCTTATTTTATATGTATTCCTGTTCTCTACTCTATATGTATTTTCGAACTTATTTTCTCTTGATAAGTTTATTGTAATACCCTAAACCCCATGAATGAAATTATTCATCTCTTTGCAATAGGCAAAACTTGAACAAATTTTTTAAAATGGATCACAACACAGAAAAAATATATTCTTGATTCATAAATAACATGCTACCTATATTTTAAATGAAAATGAGCATTTAAGCTACATTTTATGTCAGAGTTCAAAGTTTATTCTAGCTGTCAATTTAAAATGAATTGAGCAAGTTAAAATATTCATGGTGACCTATACGATGGTACAATACTGACAAACGAATGTGATTTTTCAGCTACTGTTAAATTAATGAACAGAGAAAAAAAGGCTCAAGTGAGGTTTACCTGCTATAATAGTCCTATTATTGAAGGGAGAGACAAAGTTGAAGGGAAATATAATTTTTAGATAATTTTTCCTAGACTTACAGTATCTTTTAAGTGTATTTTTAATTCATTTATAGTGCAATACACTAACATTTAAACCCTTAACTGTAAATGGAAGAATTTTGTTTTAAGTCTCGGCAAAACCACACTCATTTTAATGTGCTGCTGCTCATTTTAATGACCTTTCTCTCTCTTTCCTCTTCTTTTAAACATTTTGCAGCTGAATATTGACACTCCATGCTTGGTTGTTTGCAATAGCCCCGTTACCTTCTCCATGTCCCACAGGCATCGGGGTGATGCTTGTCTTGCTCCTCAACAACGTTCCTACATATTTTTTGCCCAAAATTCCCGTTGAGGGAAACAAAGTGTTGGAAAGTATTTACCTTCCCTGACTTTTGGTGGAAGGAAATTTTGGGATGGAATTTTTTTCCACACAAATTTCATCAAATCAATGACTCCCCCCATGCCGATTGGGGGAATGTGGCAGAGAGCTCCAGGTTACTGAACTCCTAAGAGGATACTAAAAATGGATAAACTCGACAAAAGATTTCCAAATCCTCAGCCAGCCTATCAGAGGATGGGACCATACAGCAATGGCTACAACGTGTTTTGTGTATAATTTTAAAGCCTGAGACAACTGGACTTGCCTGCTTGATATGTAGTGACTTGGTAATAAAAAGATCAAACATGTTTTGGCTGACTTGTGCCTCACAATGCTAGGATCAATTATTATTTGGAGATCACCTTTTATTCTCCTCTGATAGGAAACATCACATTGGAAGGAATTATTGTCACATTGTTTTAAACTCTAGGTTCCAGGCAGTTTTTTCTCATTGATGGCTTAGTCTGCCTGACCAGGACAGATGGGAGATCGGCTTCTGCTTCTTGCCATAAACTTCACCTCATCATTTGCAAAGGTGCAACTGCAACCATTATTTCACATATTCAAGTGTTTGTAATGTACTGAACTGGCACACTGAATTCAACAACAAATTGAAGCCTCCATAATTTGTGATTTAAAGAAAAGAATTCAGCACTGTGGAAGAACAGTATTGCAGTATATGTGGAGAAGTCACAGTATATGTAGAGAAGCTTGAACTCCATGACGAAGTCTTTGGTTTTTAAAATTTATTCCACTAGCCAACATGACCAATCCTATACATATAGGTTTGTCCCTGTAAGGTCTTTCATAAGCAAAATGATATATAGAGGTATATCTGATGTCTGATGATACAAATAAAAATTTTTCATTATAAATCCTATGTACTTTTACACTACTTATGGTTTAAATGTCCTTTTCTATTGTAGTTACTGTAGCATTAAGATACTAAAGTGAGTAATTTTTATTAACCTTACTTGATATCACCACTTTAGAGTAGACAACTCTGATCTATAAATCAGAACAATTTGGAAAACAGAGAATGCCTTTTCCCAGGTTTCTTCCAAAAAACATGACTCTAATTT
>RJWT010023893.1:0-16662 GCA_004365215.1 Cuniculus paca | reverse complement strand
TATAGCAGCACAATTTGTAATAGCCAAATCTTGGAAACAACCCAAATGCCCATCAGTTAAGGAATGGATAAAGAAGATGTGGTACTTTTATACAATGGAGTGCTGTTCAGCTATAAAGAATGATCACACTGAGGTTTTTATAGGTAAATGGATGCGACTTGAGACCATACTCATAAGTGAAATAATCCAAACTCACCTGTGTAAACACTGCATCGTCTCCCTAGTGTAAGAAACTGAAAGACTCAATAAGATACAAAATTCCCGATAAATATGGGGAAAAGGTTCTGAAGTCCAATGGTGCTTTTATTCTTAGATTTGATTGGTTTAAGTCTCTTTTCTACTATTTGATTACAATATGTGAGAAGATAGAAACAGCTCTTTTGAAAAACAGGGGACATTACAGTAGCCATTGTTGGTTTCTTGTTGTCTGACTTGAAGGCCTGTAATGCTTTCACTCTTTTGTTTTATCTGGTTTTATATTACTTTGTTTGTTTTGAGTTTATTGTCTGTAAATGTATGAACAACCATTTTGAAGAAGGCAAGAGACACTAGGGTAACCATTGTTAATCTCCTGTTGTTTGTTTTGAAGACCAGTATTGTTTGCAGTGTTCTGTTCTGAAATGCTATATTGTGTTTGACTCTATTCTGTTTTGTTTTGCTTTTTTTTGTTTTGTTTTGTTCTATTCTCTTTAAAATGAAAATAAAATAAAATAAAAAAATAGTATTCTACGAAAAACCATTAGCTTTTGATTTTAGTTTTGACATTCTGTCATGTTTTCATTACTTTCCATTCTTGGATTGTTCTTGAAGGTAGGTAATTGCAACTATTTTGTGATTCAGTAAAAGAGAGTTCTTCAGGAATATGTAGCTTGTTATCAAGCACATATCAAATCCCCAGACAATATTGTAAGATCTTAGCAGACATTTTCTCATCAAATCCTCACACCAACCTTATGAAGTAGACACAACTATAATCCTCATTACACATGAAGAATCTGAAGCAGAGGGAGACTTAGTAATATTCCAATAATCACACAGCAGCCAAGGTGCCCAACCAGGAATCACACTCAGTCTCCTAGTTACTACAGTACACTTTGGCTTTGTGTGAAATACTTCTCGATACATACTAAACTATACAGCTTGACACATGCTCTCCCCGTCCCAGGCATTCACTATAAAAGATGGTGGGTCTAATGACACACTTTCAGAAACGTGCTCAACTGTAACTACTCTCTAGGCAGAGCTGGAAGCAAGCAAAGCAGAGTGGACGAGAGTATGTTCCACCAAACAGATGCAGTCCCACAGGCTGAGCTTTAATGAGCTTTCTCCACTATAGTATTTCATTAACCACCAGACCCATTTGCAAAAAGTTCACTTTTGAGCTCCAAGATCCCTGAGTTGCCACTTCCTAAAACAATACTACAATAAGTTCCTCCTTTATCACCTATCCCATTGGTTTGTTGAAAACATTACATGAGAATGTGAGTTCCAAAATTACTGGTCAAAGCAACTCTAATGATCTAGATGACAACTTATTCTTTCCCTGGGCCTCATGGGTAGACATTCATATTAAATACATCCAGGGACTGCCACATGGCATGGATTTTTAAAGCTCTTCTGGCTATTCTGATGATCATCCAGGTGCAGCACTGTTGCCCAAAGCCCCTAGATCAGTCATCATCTCAAAAATATCAGCTCTTTGCCACTTTTCTTGTTCTATATGGGCCACTGCAGTCACCTAGCATTATTCTTCAACTTCTTTCTTCTCATCTTAAGGACACCTTTCTAAATGCTAATCTGTACTTTCTCCATTTAAATCACCTCTGAAATAAAATCACAAGTTTATTTTTCTGCCCATGTTTCATTAACCTGTATTATTTGCCTTTTAAATGGATTTTATTTTCAATAGAACAATTTCCGTCTGTCAATTTTGTATATTAATTCTCATGGAAATATTCTGAACTCTCATTTTTCTATTATGCACCTAAACCATTGTTTCTCCCCCCTTTACCTCCCCCATTCCCAGTTTCTTATTCTCTCTTGTGTCCAAGCTGCCTGTTTTCTGGACCCCTGCAGAAAGAAGCATCAGCAGATACAGCTCTCTAGACACGTTTGCTTTGGGACTGAAGACAGGGCTGGGAAAAGAAAGTTTAAACAAAAAAAAAACGCTGAGTTATCTAACTCATTTCTGCCTGTTCCCCCACCTTGACTGCTCCAGCTTTCTCAGCAAGAAGCAAGCAAATTGAAGATAATGGTGGGAAGGTTTTATAAGATCAGGAGTGGAGAAGGGATCAGAACATAGGTCAAGATGATACCATTATCAAAAGATTGATGCCCTGTGCTTTAAGACTAGAGAAATAACAGAGAAAAATAGATGGAGAAAGAGACAGACATTGACCTAGGTTAAGAGTAGCTAAGGGGCTTATACCAGACTGTCAGAAAGTATGAAATCTGTGACCTCAAAAATAGTATTATTTGCTGCTCTAGCTGTGATGTGGGATTAGGTGTTTGATTAAAAATCTTCATTTGTAAAATAAGCAGCATCTTGATTAACCTGGATGGGAGGTCAATTAGATAACAAACCATCGGTGAGCTTTTTATGCTGAGTGGGTGATTTTTTTCTAGTGTTTTCTTGTTTTCCTCAAGGGGTGGCAGAGGAGGAAAGCATTCTGAATGACTTCAACATCCCACTGTTGATTAAACTGTGTAAATCTGGTACTTTGTGGTGTTCACTAGTTCCTTCATACTGAAAATATTCAGGCGAGTTGTTCCCACTGTGTATATCTAACCTACAGAATCCTGCATTTGCCAGACAGGGGACCTATCAGATGCCTGGCACCTTATTTTCATCCAGAGGACAAACCCACAGGAAAGCAAATACTGCTTCTGTTGGAGAATGAGATGTTGAGCCACTGGGGACAGAATGCACTATTTCTTTTTTTAAAATGCTATGGAACAAAATCTGCAGCTAAACATAAATACTTGCATATAAAACTATGCTGTGATTCAACATGGATTACCTTCTGCTTTGCCTGGCAAACTGTTACTTACTTTCCATTTATGTGTCAAAGCCACCTCTATAATAAACTATTTCTTGACCCCTCAACGCATCCTGTTTTTCTCCACGCTACCATAACCGTTTGAATATACCATATAAAGTGCGATGTTCGCCACTGTGTATTTTAAATAATTGGCTGTATCTGTCTCCCAATTACATTCTGAGCTTCCCCCAAGATCAGTGTTTTATTGCGCTTCATCCTTCTAGTGCTGCACAGTGACAGACAGAGAGGAAGAAGCTTACAGATGAGCAGTAGTAAACATAATGAAAGTGAACAGCCCAAAGTGTTGTAATGATGTACAGGCACGAGACCCTATCCAGTGCTCTTCCCACTCAGAGGAACTAAAAATCTAGCTGCAAGACTGATGAGGCTGAAACTCCAGTTCCAAAATAAAGACAGAAAAGATTTGCCAGGACTCTCAGATTCTTGTCAATGTGTTAAATTTCTACTGCGTAGAGATAAAGAGCTCCAGCTTTAAAATGAGACCACATGCAATTTACTAGCTATGAGGCCTTAGTCGAGTTACTACCTCTCAAAGCTGTGAGATGAAATTGTAATAGTCCCACATCTCTAGGTTGCTGTGAAAATTAAATAGCAAAATAAGTACAGTCCTTGGTACTCAATAAATGACTACCACCACTACTACTAAGACGACAAAACTGCTACTACTGCTACCACCATCATAATTATTGTCACTGTCATCCCACTAGATTCGCACATTGCCCTGGCACAACCAGTTACTAGAAATATCAATAAATAATATCATTTATTAGCCATGCATCATGAATATCAGAAAATCCTGTATCAATTCAGAAGTAGGGGTAAGGTGCTGTCTTTATGCTTGTGAGTCAGGCAGGGATGTCCGTGTCTGTAGTGATAGAAGCAGGTGTGTGCGTCATGTGTGAGGAGTGTGAGTGAGATGGGAAGGGTATAATCAGGTTTCTCATTTTCCAGGTTTTATTGCATCACACTCCTTGTAAATTGTGATAAATAGTTTTTTGGATGTTGTAGACTGAACTGTGCACTGCTATTGCCACAAAAATTCATATGCTGAAGCCTTCATCTACAATGTAATTGCATTTGGAGATAGAACCCTTAAGAAACAGTTAAGGTTAAGTGAGGTCATAGAATGGGCTGAAATCAGTAGGACTGTTGTCTTTTTAAGAAGAGGAAAGAAATACCAGAAGCATTCACAGAAAAAGGCATGGAATGATATAACAAGACAGCCAACTGCCAAAAACAGGCTTCACTAGAAATCAACCCAGCCCAGGCCCGGCTGTTGGACCTCTAAATTCCATAACCTTGAAAAAATAATATCTCTTGGTTAAGGCACTCATCCAGTGATATTTTGTTATGCCAGCCCTAGATGAATACACTGAATAATAGTAGTCTTCTCTCTCTTTCTCTGTCTTTCTCTCTCTCTCTCTCTCTCTCTGTCTCTCATTCTACAAGAAAATCTGATCATATATTTGGAACATTTGAAATGGATCTCATCACTTCCTGTGTACATGCATGGGATTTTCACATCAAATGCTCCTCAGTGCATGTCTGGGGAGAAAATATTTATGTTTGAGGTTTTTTATCTGTCTAAGGACACACGAATAACAAATGTGATGCCATAATTCAGATCCCCAGATGCCCACTTCAAATATCTGTACTCTTTCTCTTAGAACACAGTTTTCTCACCAACCTAGCACACAGGAAACAGTCATAACACTTGGTTTGATGCTGGAAATTAAACAGTATGGTATGTTACTTTGGACAGGAGGGAAGATACACCTTTAAAAAAACACTGAGCACTTATGCAAAGTAGCTGGAAAAATAAAATTATCTGGAGCTTGCACAGAAGTGTTTAAATTTACTAATGAAATCTTCAGCATTACCCTTCTAATGCTGGATTTAAATAACTCTTAGATGACTTTTCGTTTTTATCTCTTTTTTTTAGCAGGAATGGTTTTTACTTTCTCCCTTACCTTTAGAAAAAACATCTGTTTGGGATTTGTCTTGTTCCCAAGGCTATAGCTAGAGCATAGAATTAGCTGATGCATTAAAGGGGTTGCCTCCTGCATACATCTCCCACCCCCTATCTACCCTCAAGCTATTAGGGCTGCTGCTAACTCTGCTGACTGTAAAGAGCAAGCAAGAAAGGGGTGTCAGATTCTGCTGTACGCCAGTAACAGGGGAAAAAAGAATAGGATCTGGCCCACCTGCTTATTTCCTTTTCTTTAATGGAGAGAAAAACTCCACTTTTCCAAAGCTTTTAGTTTCTTGTTGCCTGGGGTAATACAAGTCATTAATGTTTTCACAATTTCGTAGTACTTTTATGTTTTTGGAGACTCTCATTACTTAATTAATTATTTCCCTATTCTATGTTACAACCGAATAGGTCCAAATCATATTTCACTCATTGCCAGTGAGTAAAATGTATAACACTTCTAGCTGGCGCAGAACTAAAACCTTGAGTTTTTTTGTTTGTTTGTTTGTTTGTATCTCATTTTCATGTGTGTCCAACAATGAAACCAACAAAAACTTATCTCCACAGCAGGTACCCACCATTTTCTAATTTTCACTTCCTAAATATTTGAAGAGGAAGGAGGGAAGAAATGATGATACCTGGTTTGTTCATACTTTTTGTCCACCTTTTAAAAACACTTATTTTTCAGGATTTCTATTTTGAACATTTGCTTTCTATAATTTATAACTTCATCCAAGCTTAGTATTTCTTCCTTTTTATCCTAGCTCTTCCCAGACATTTTATAAAAACCAAAACCAAAGATGGGCACCTGAAATACATAGACTAACTTAATTCTCTTAAAAGTATCACAAGTTTAGTGAAATTTTGTGAATCCTAAAGAAAACTTGTCACACTCAGCAGCGGCCATCTAGGCAGAAACAATACAAAATACCTACAGTGGAAAATTTGCAAAATACTGCAATTAGAATTTTATGTCTCTGTTTATGAATTGATGAATATTTTTAAAAGATAAGAGCTGATTCTTAAGATTCATTAGGGGGGTGAGAAATCTTTGCAGATCACTTACCTGATAAGTGACTGATATCCATAGCAGTAAAAGAATTTCCTACTCAATACTAAAACGGAAGTCAATTTAAAAATGGGCAAAGGAGTGAAACGAACATCTCTCCAATGAAGACATAAAACTGACCATGAACACAAGCAGAAATGTTTAACATTATTAGTTATCAGGAATCTGCAAATCAAAACTGCAAGGAGATGCCACTCCACACTCAAGAATGGCGACAATCAAAGAGGAGTAGACAGAAGCTAATGTTGCCAGGAATGTGACCATGTGGCCGCACCAGAGCGCTCACATATGTTGATAGGATATAAAATGCTTCAGCTGCTTTGGATAACAATCTGACAGCTCCTCAGACAGTTAAACGTGGAGCTACCCTATGGCTCAGTATTTCAACTCCTAAGTGGATAGTGTAGAGGAGTGAAAACATACACTCATACAAAAAGTGAATATGAATTATTAACAGTATTATTCATAATAGCCAAAAAGTAAGGTTGACCTAACTGTGCATTCACAAATGGAGAAAAGAAAGTGGTAGCTACAAGGCATCTGGCTTTCTTTTGACATGGGGTTGTGTTCTGAATTTGTAGGGATGTTTTCACTTTTTGGTGAACAGAGTAGAAAATGTTCAAATTGCACACAATAAATGTGAGTGAACTACAGTTCTATAATCTTTTTTTTAAATTTTAAGTGCATAGTTATCAGTACATTGAAAAGTAAACTATACCATAAATTATCTCCTCAATTATGTATTTTCAGCTAATCCTTCATTACTCTGGTATTCCAAGAATTGTGGAATGATGATTTTGCATAATACTAAGCACTCCAAACCAAATTTGCCTAGGGCTTGTAAAGAAAAATTATAACACCTTACATTTGAGATTCAAAGTTTCTCACAATCTAGTTTTATACTGTCCTAAGAAAATAGCTAATATATTTAAAAAGTTATATAGCAACAATACTTAAATAATTAAAACCATACAAAAATATATACAGTGAGAAGTGTGAGTCTCTCTCCTATTTCAAATTTGTAGTTTCCTCCCTACAGGCAAGCAGTTATTATTTCTTGTATGTCATTCCAGAATGCTTATTGTGGTACTATCCTGCTGCTTAAGAAGAAGGAGAGAGAGGTCAAGATATCTCCATGCATATTTCCTACAGAGAGTATAAGTACCCTCTGTACTTTTTATTTCATCCATAGCCCCTTTGCCAGGTTTTTTTTCACAGGGTAGACATCCTACTGTATATTTATTGATCTCTAAGATTGGAGGAAACTGCTCAGGGAAAGACTCAGCTCTATGCTGACAGCAGGTGCTAATACCTGGAAAGAAAAAAGAGGTAGGCAAGAATAGAAATATGGGGAGAAAATATTTTCTTGCATGTTTTCACAAATACACAGGGATAAAAACAGTATATTAACTTTCATTGAGAATAACCAAACTTGCTGAATTGCTCTTCTTATCATTTTACATATTGGTGAAGTATAAGCCATGTTCTTCAAGTGGAAATTCATGGCCAAATAATTGTGCTCATGAAGTGTGACAAAAACACTCTCTAAAGCAATATTATTTTTGGCTTCAGATCAATGGCATATTCTACCAGATTACAAGCTCATTTTTAACATATTTCGTTTTTCTAGCTCAAAACTGAACAATAAAGTTGATAATGAAACAATTACTCGATTCATATCTCTGTATTTTATTTTTAGTAGTAAGAAAAATAACATGTCTCTTCAATTAACTTTCATAAGTTTCTCTTCTTTTCTGCTTCAATTTTTCTTAGTCAATCACCACTATATGTACTTCCTTCTTTCTACAAATGTCATAACATTTAATGACAATTTAAGTTTTGTACTCTTATTTTCACTTTTCACCACTAATTACAAATATTTCCTTGAATGATACAAATGCAAAATGTAATAGATTCAGCTTGCACTATTAAATAACAATATTTTGAAATGTAACCTCATTCTCCAACACAAATCTTCTAAACAGTATTTCATTCATTCTATAGTAAAAATTTTAAATATTATTGCATCTGTATAAAGGAAAAGTCTTTGAATGGATCAGTTATATTAAATTTCACTAGTCTAATCTTGTCTCATTCATCAATCTTCATCTTCTTGTGGTTTTATAATGACATCAGGGTGCTAACTTGCTGTGAAACTTAATAAACTTCACTAGCCTAGGAGAAGTTGGAATATATTGTTTTGTATATATGCTAGTATTTTAAAATATATTAATTTTTTTTGTCTTTTTGAGGCAGGGACTCACTATGTAGTTCAGGGTGGCCTTGAGCTCACTTTGTAGTCCAGACTGGTCTCGAACTAGCAGCGATCCTCTTGCCTCAGCCTCCTGAGTGCTGGGATTATAGGCGTGTGCCACCATGCCTGGCTGTGTATTAATATTTCAAATGTTAAAAATGAAGAAATGTCTATAAAAAAGATAATTTTGAGGCTTTTATAGGCAAATGGAGGTAACTCGAGACTATACTCATAAGCAAAGTAAATCACTCACATTTGTAAACATTGTATTGTCTCCCTAGTGTAAAAAATAATAATAAAGAACTGAAAGAGCAATAAGATCTGAAATGTACAATAGATATTGTAATAATAAAAGGGAAAGAAAGTGCTCAAAAGGAAAGAACAACTGGGGTAGGGGAAAGGAGAAGTGGAAGAAAGGAAAGATGATATGTATGTAGGTTTGCAATTATAACTGTATGTATGTACATGTGTGCAAGATAACTATCCTACTAATCTCTGTTAGTTCATCAAAAAGAACAGTTTGCGATGTCATTGTTTGATTGTTTGATCATTTTTTATGCCTAGATCTTATAACCTGAACAACTACTTCTTTTTTTAAGAGAATAAAACCAAACAAAATAAGAACTAAAATAGGAGTCAATCAAAACAAAACACTGAACAAACTACTTCTAAGATGACAATATGGAAGGTATTAACTAGTGTTGATTTCTTACTGTTGTTTTTTTTGAAATTCTGTATTATTTCTATCCTTTTTTTGTTTTGCTTTTTAAAATAAAAAATGAACAAATGGTCATTTTAAAACACTGAAAGTAATATTTGAAATACTGAGTATTTAATTTTTTTAGAACTATAGAACCATTATTCTGAATATATTTGTTTGGACTATGGGTAAAATTAGGATACAGTTAAATAATACAGTTCTTCCACCTGAAGAGCAGTGGCTAATTCTACATTTCAAAATGTCTTTACAGCCGTGTGCCCCTTACCTCAGCTTAAACGGACAGTAAGGATAAACCAAGTTACAACATGAAGATCTATTTGTATTTCATACATTAAGTCCCTTTAAATTAATTCAAAATTTTCACATACTTTAAAGATAAGTTTGGTGATTCAACTAATCTTAAACAAAGCTTTCATAATTTTATCTGCTTCTGTAATATGTTTAATAAGATATATTTAATATTTTAAGTGAAGAGATCTTCCAAGTTAATGAATGACAGAATGATGTCTTGTATTTGAATACCTTAATATTTTTAAAAATACTTATTACATACAGTACAATGATTCACTGATAAAGCTTCAACTGCAGACCTAGAGATGATAAGCTATTTAGTGAGCAATTTACTGAGTATCTCATTACTTTTCCCCTAGTTGGGGACATTGTAGTTCATTCTATAAGCTTGCTTTTAAACCTCTTTACATTGAAGATTTAAATGGAAACTGTGATATGTCAGTCTACAACTACTTAAATTATAAGCAGCTGCAATGTGATTAATATTGCCAGCTGTAGCTGAGTTAGGTCATGTCTTTCACTTAAGTAAAGCCACTTATAGCCTATTGGAGGATGACACCTTGAGAAAGGAACGTTTCTAAATCCTCTGAGTACTGATGTTCCTTCATGTCTTTAGGTTATTGAAAAATATCTTCTCTCTCTAAGGCTAACTTCTATAACTGTCAGCCCAGAAAGCTATTCTAAACAGAATAATCTTAAAATCTTTGAAGTACATATATTAAAATTCAAGTCACAAAGGACTTTTATGTTCAACATTGATCTTAGACAAATTAGACTAGAGAAATATAATATAGCTGATCCATTCAAAGAGATCTCCTTCATACAGATATGATAATATCTTTAATTCTTCTTATGATAGAATGAAATCATGTTCAGAAATTTGTCATTTTGTTGTACTACAGAAGAACTGGTAAATATCAGAGTTGTAGAGGGCAAATAATTTTCATAGCTAACCTGATAAAGGAATTCTTTTGCTGAGAAGTATATGCTCAGTTTTTGTTGGAAAACGTGAGTTACAGAAACTGAAGCCTTTGTGATCGGACAGTCCCATATCAAAAAGTCTTCCTTATGTTTGACCAAAAGAAGCTGTCCTGTAACTTCTACTTATTTTACTTCTTGGAGAACTAACTAAACATAAGAGGCACATAAAATTATAGTTCATAAAAAACACATTTAAAAAAAACACATTTAAAAAACACATTTTAAAAACACATTATAAAAAATACATTTTAAACTTTTGAATGAATGTTTGTATGTTTAGGAACTTTCTCATATATATTTATTAGAAAATTCAGGTAGTGAAGGAGGAAGCTTGACTATGAACAGGAAAATTTTGTCAGCCACTGAGAGATGAAGGACATTTTCACAAGTGTTTTTTCACCTACTATTGTGGTCTTTCCTCGATTTGTATCATTTTTCCCTCTAAATTAAAAGTCTCTCAGTAGTGATGATTTCAGTTGTGTTCCTCACTGATTAAAGAAAATGTCATTATTAGTCCAAAGAGATGTCTGTTAGAAAGAGTGAATATCGAATGTGTGAAATGAAGAGTGAATTATTTTAATGCTTTTACCTCCAAGAAACCATTCTCTTCTCTATTTATTCCACGTAGGACAATAGGGAGTAAAACACACAGAGCCATCCGCATTACTTAGTAATGCACAGCCACCCATTATCTGCAAATAGCTCTACACCTTTTAGGAAAAAGTATTTTCAATACCAGATCATAACATGAGATAGCCTTTACCTCTCTGGCAGAAAGTTACCCTCAAGGTCACAGAAGAAAATGCCCTTCTCTTTCAAATGTCAGAACTGAAATTGAATTACAGCCCTGTTTGCACTCTGCACAATCAAACGAAATCTCAGCTTACACAGGGATGCTGGCCCACAGCACCTGAAGCTCCTCCTTTGCGAAGATGTGATAAATGAGCACCATGCCTGCAACTGTTCCTGCCGGAGCTAAAGACTAAGTGTGAATTTGAACCAGATCCAGAGCCTGACTCAACATTTGGACATTAAAACTGTCAAGTGATCCTACAAAATATGCCCAGTGATTGTTTGCTGGACCTGTTGGCCTTCTAAATGTATTGACTTTCAAGTTTTATCCCACACTCTGAGGTTCTACTGCAAGAGCAAGGAGACATGAAATTGTTGACACAAGAGGTGGTAGTGTTTGTAAGAAAATAATCCATTTTTCTTTTGTGTCTGTACATTTTAAATTATAGGACAATTAAGGTTATTCAGACAGTCAAGATTTGGACAGGCTTAACATTTAAACTTTGTTATGGGTTTTAAACAGTTTTAGTCTATCAACTTTGTATAACCACAGCAATTTACTTTAACTGCTTAAATTTAGTGATAAATCAAGTAAACCATATTCAGTTTTTTAAGAATTGTATTTTTGTGATAATACAATATTGTGGTATTATTACTCTATTTTAAACAGGGATTATGAATTATTTTTCTAAATGTATTAAAGCATAATTTTCCTTTTGTACTAATAGATGAAAATGTGTGAACAGTTACTGAAAGTGATTGAGATAGAAGAAAGATTGAAGCAATGTGAGAGTCACTTTTATGTTTCTTATGTGGAATATAAGACAACTTGTGATAGATGGAGACTGAATCCTATTATGTTTTCTCAATTTGTGACCTTTCTGGGTCACAGATTCCCCACTTTTAAAATGAGTATAAAACATCATATTTTATCAAACATGAGATACTACTAATTGTAATACACTACACAATTTTGTATACCACAGAGGAAAACAAAATACCACTGAGATCATGATATAATACTTTTTTATCCAATAAATTGTTGTTTTATACTTACTGAAGTCTCTCTTAGCCTTCATTTAGACACTCATAACTTGTTTTTATGACTTTCTGGTGCACACTTACTTTCGATATGGTATAGACACTAATCAAACTACACATTCATAAGCAATGTAAAACTGTGTTATTTCTGTCTGAAAACAGCATACTCCACCATCAATTATAGATGTTCCTAAGGTCAAGGGTGTCAATAGGTGAAGAAAAAATATACCTTAAATTCTGTGAAGCATGAAGTTAGGATATCAATACAAAGAACTACTTTTGTTGCTATTTTTTTATTAATCACTTTGTATAAGCCAGATGAGTGTGTCTACAACTGAATAAAAATGCACATCCTAATTATCTAATTACTTCTATACTAAACTATTATGTTAAATTTAATTTTTAAGTACAGAAGATAAACTAAATTCTCACTTTTTTGGCTTACATATTTTGGGGCTTTGCTAGCAATCTGATAACTAGTTTTTCATGCTTTACTTTTGTACCTGGAAATATCGATCTTCTGGAGACTATGGACAACATCATTCTTCAATAGATTTAACTCCAAATAAGAAGGTTGGTTTACCTTTAACAGAGACTATTTATGACTGACCCACAAGGAAAAACAATTGTAATCCTACTGGATTTCTTTTCAACTCTACCTCCTGTTGTGACAGAGAACTTTAAAAAAAAATGATTGCTCCTTCTGTCAAGCTTTACAGACTTTAGGGCTCTATATAAATTCCATGGAACCTACATATTCTAACCTGATGGGCTCATTCTAGCCAAACACTAAGTTGAACTTCTCAGTAACAGAAGTATCTTTGCAGTCATCTGCCTTGTGCTTCAGAACCTCTATGATTCACTTTGGGAATCTCATAATGCAAACTAAACAATATAGCTGAACTTATTTCTTTAAATGTATTAACCTTTCTGGTTCACTCAAGCAAACAAGAAAAACACTGGATCAGGTAATAGAAAAGTAAATTCCTAGATATGATCTTTGAAAAGATCAAAGTGTTTATATCTCATACTTAAATTCCACTCATCCATGCAATGAATACAAATCCAATCTGTTAATAATCATCACTTTTATGTTTTGCAATAAGATAAAGGTGATTTTCAGAGTCAGATAGCAGAAAATAAGCTAGAATCTGCTATTGCCAATAATATGTGTATTCCTGTCCACAAGAATAAGTCACAAAATTTATGCTTTCAAGATGAACATGCTTAAAATTTCTTCTTTTCTAAATTTTTGGACATTTACTGACTTATAGTCTATATACCTTTTGACCTTTTATCTTCTCAAATCGCTCAAACCTTCCTCTAAAGGGCCTAGCCACAGATCATTCAAAGGGGAGCATTAACAAAGGGACTTTGGATAGGAGCCGTATTTTCATCTTGACATGTGCTCCTCTGCTGCCCTCTACTGTAAGCATTGTTAGTTTTTACAAGGCTGCCAAAATGAGTATGATATTTTCATCAGTTGAAGGAAAATTACTGAGTGTTGACTCCACTTTGGAAAGAGGAAAGCACAAAAGTAACTTAAAAAAGAGGCCATGATTTTTTGTTTTTATAAACTACTCCAAAACTAACTACTTTAAACAACCATTATTAAAGCAATGTTCCAAAAACATTCTAAATAGAGGTGGCTGTAATTTTAGTGGCTGGAAGAAATTACCTCAAGATCCTAAGATGCAGCATTGTCATAGATTCCATGATAAAAAAAATGAGTTGCCACAAGAGAAGTCATAAAATCCATAAACTTTCACTTCTGCTCCCTATCTCTCGAGATGAGATAAGGCACGATCAGGGTGGTATGGCTATAGATTATTTTCTCTTTCTAAATGTCTCCTTTCTTTACTGAGGAGAGATAAAAAACATTCATTTTTCCCCTTCTTATTCAAATTAAAATGGAATTTTAGTCAAATATTTACCCTAGCTTATAATTCTACCAAACACATTTTAACAAAAGCACAAATTCCTAATATTTCATTTCTGATTTTCCTTCAACAAATATCTATTGTGCAAGTGGTATGACCCAATAACCTTGTTGAAAGCTGAAAAAAGGTTGGTTTCTGATTTCACGGAATTTACAGTTTATGAAGATTAACTAAAACAATACACATTAAGTGCTTAAAAGCGTACAATATACAGTTAGCTAGGATAAAGGGAATTAAGTGTATTCTGTTTTAGCTGTTAATATACCCTCCAGTAGGTCTTATAGCTGTGAGAGAGAATAAGGCATATTTAAGGTAAAAGACATGGCTTTGGGATTTGTAATGGTCCATAATGTTGTTACCACTCAACCAAGAAAACCACAAGGAAGCTTCTTTGTAAATTTATACAATGTATTGAATGGAAAAAAAGAAATCAGTCATAAATAAACTAATTTGAGATTTTTTGGTCATACCTTGGCACAAAAACTATTAACTGAAATTTTCAACTAAAATCTAAATTAGAAAGATTGAAATCCAAAGAGTATTATTTGTCTTAAGGAAAACCAAAGTTCTACATAAAATGTTATGGTTTGTATCTAGGCCCCCCAAGCCTCATGTAGTCATGGAAGAGGCTCAATCTAGTGTTTGTGATTGACTCATTGTCTAGGGCTGAGATTGGTGGTGTGAGTCTTGCATCCGCCCAGGGGTGGAGCCGACATACAATGTAAGGTCAGAAAGGAGACATGTTTTTCTCTCTTTTGCGTGGTTCACTCTTGCTGCTTGCAGTTGCCATGAATGACTGCCCCTCAGCCATGCCATCCTGCCTTGCAGCCAACTGATTATGGACTGAAATCTCCAGAAACTGTAAGCTAAATAAACCTCTCCTTCCTTCACTTTGGGCATCAGGTATTTTGTCTCAACAATGAGAGAAAAGTAACCAAGACAGAATTTTGTACCAGTGGAGTGGGATCATTGCTGTGACTGTACCTGACCATGTGGTTCAAGAGCCTTTGGGAATGGCTTGTGAGAAGAGTTTGGAAAGGTTCGGAGATGTTGCCTGAAAGAGTAGCCCTGGAACAGCTTAGGTTGGTCTGCATGGGAGATTCTGGTCAGAGCTTAGGAGACCAGGAGGCTGATAGAAACCCTGCTGGTAAAGACCAGGCTCGGGAGGTTTCTGCTGGAAAGGTGGACTGCATTGGTTGTTGGACTCCAGATGATGTGTTATGGCTTGGCAGAAAGTTTGTCTGCATTCTGCTTGTGTCCAGAGATTTTGCCTGAGACTGAGTTTTAAGGACAGTGACCTGATTACTCTGGCAAAAGAAATTTCAAGGCAGTCAAATGTTGAGACAGTGGCATGGCTATTGTTGGCAGCTTTTAGCCAGATTTATGTTGGAAATCAAGGATGAAGAGCCCAGCATGGTGATTTAAAATGTTGTGAGTTTGGTTGGAAAGCTGTAGACTGTAAAGATAGAGCTGAAACCTTGACTGTTGAGAAGGAACAAAGAAATTCAATAGATGGCCTGGAGACCTCCCAGAGAGCAGTAGGTCTCCACCCTTTGCAGCCTCAAAGATACCAAAATGAAAGACTTTGACCAGGGGATAAAGTTGCAGAGTACCACATTCCAGAATGGCCACAGAGGCCACACGAGGTTCCAGAGTGGTAGTGACATAGAGAGTCTGTTCCTCGCAATCAGATTCAGAAAGCCCAGTGATCCAGGTACTCGACCCCCAGGGCCAAGAAAGAGAAAACCCTGGCTACTGCTCCAGCTGGCAGTGGACCTTGGCAGCATCCATGTGGCACTGGTTTTAGGCGCATAGAGAATGTACACCTTCTGAGGTTGAAAGGGCTTCCACCCCGATTTCAGAGGGCCTGGGAGGCCAGGCAGTGTGCCCCCAAGAGGGCAGTGTGTGAAGCTGTACAGTGGAAAACCCGAAAAGTTTGAAAAAGCCAGGAGCGTGAATCATCTAAGGAAAGCTGCAAAGATTGAACAGAGTGGGCCTAAGAGAGAAGCTTCGGGGACTAAAACGCCCAAAAGTAGTGTGGGGGTGCAGCCAAACAAGCCCTTTGGAGCTCACAATTTGCCACAGATTGCTTCAAATGCTGGACAAACAGCTATAGGACTTAACATTTGCCCTGCTGGATTTTGGACTTGCTTTGGTACCAATGCTTTGTATTCCCATTTGTAACTTTTGGAATGGTAATGTCTATCTTGTGCCATTGCATATTGGAAATGTTTAACTTTGTCTTCATTTGTACAGGGGCTTGCAGCTAACAGTTTGCTTTAAATCTTGGAGGAGACTGGGGACTTAAACTTTTCAGCAATGCTGAAACTGTTAGGACTTTGGCAACCCTTGGAGATGGACTAAATGTCTTTTGTACAAGGGATGTACATGAGTCTTTGGGGGGCCAGGGGTGGAACGTTATGGTTTGTATCTAGGCCCCCCAAGCCTTATGTAGTCATGGAAGTGGCTGAATCTAGTGTTTGTGATTGACTCCTTGTCTAGTGCTGAAATTGGCAGTGTGAGTCCTGCACCCGCCCAT